>CAUYQG010069193.1:0-57092 GCA_963574415.1 Tarsius wallacei
GACTTAAGGTATGTGACTGAGAAAACAGCTGCAAGATGCCCTGCTTGTATTCAGGTCAATGCAAAGCAAGGTCCAAAGTCTACCATCAGTACCACAGCCCCAGGATTGAGCCCTGGAGAAAAATGGGAGGTGAACTTCATAGAGATAAAACCTCCCCAAGCAGGGTACAACTATCTACTGGTGTTTGTAGATACTTTTTTCTGGATGGGTAGAAGCTTTTGCCACTAAAAATGAAACTACACTTACGGTTACAAGGTTTTTATTAAATGAACTCATTCCTAGGTATGGGCTCCCCCTCTCTATTGGTTCTGATAATGGTCCAGCCTTTGTCTCCTACATAGGCAAACTGGTCTGCAAAGCACAAAACATCAACTGGAAATTACATTGTGCTTATCGAACACAAAGCTCTGGGCAGTTTGAATGCATGAACTGGACTTTAAAATCTACTTTGACTATGTTAATAATAGAAACCAGTGAAAAATGGGTAAATCTTTTGCCTCTGGCCCTCCTTCAGGCCTGATGCATCCCCTATAAGGCTGTGTTTACTCCATATGAAATTATGTTTGGTAGACCTCCTCCCTTGTTGTCCCAGTTATGAGATCCCATTCTTGAAGAAATTAATAATCAATCTCTGTTAAAGTATCTCCAGTCCCTCCAACTGGTCCAAGTTACTATTCACTCCAATGCCCGTGCCATTCTGCCTACCCCATCATCCATGTCATGCCATCCATTCCAGCCTGGAAACCTGGTCTATGTCAAGAAGTTCCAGAAAGAAGGACTGGCCCCAGCCTGGAAAGGACCCTACATTGTCATCCTCACCGCTCCAACAGCACTCAAGTTTGACGGGACTCTGGCTTGGATTCACTACTTGCAGGTCAAGAAAACCAAGTTCGACAACCTTGATGATGACACACCACCCTCAGATCTTTGGACTGGGTACAAAAGGACCCAAATAACCCTCTCAAAATCACCATCTGAGCTCAGCGTCTTGTTCTGATCAGAGATGAACAGTCATCCTCAGAACCGGTCACCACAAGCTGAGACTTTCTCATTCTTTGTTTGGTGTTATCTCGTAGTTTATTTTCCCTCTTTCATACCATACAGTCTTCACCTTCTCTTTGACCTTTCTTACATCAGGAGAGGTTTTAGTTATCCAAAATTGGACCCATGGCTCAGTTCCAGTTCAGTTTAAGGTAAACCTTACTGACCTAGTAAACACAGAAAAATAATGTCTAGCTGGACAGTTGTCTGGAATAATCAACTTAGCACCTGCACAAAATGCTTACCATACTGAATCTTGTGCGCACTGGGCAACTCCTTATTATATAAGGAATGTTATAAAATAACATTATATATATTTACCTTTGTCCCAGTAACCCTATTGACCAGCAATGTAATCAGGCTGGCCACTTCTGTCCACACTAGAAATGTGTCACTATTGTAACTTACAGTAGGGGACATAATGACACATCTCAAATCACCATTTGGCCAATAGCTGACACAGAATGGCCTACATATATAAAGGTTACTGATCTTCTCCATTATTCTTGGAGTACAAGTAATACCTGGGGAATATGACTTTACATGGATGGTTATGACTGTGGCACCTTAGTCACTATCCAACGGCACATGCTTGCCTGTGAAACTGTGACCAAGCCAATAGGGCCATTGACGGAGCTAAAAGATCCTATTTTTGGTTACCACCAGCCTCCACCTCAGCCTCTGCCTTCTGCCAACCTAACTGGTACCCCAGGCTCACCTCAGCAACTCCTGGGGTCACCTCTACCATTTTCAAACCCAGCCACCCCCCCCCAGTCTTTTTCCCATGTTAACTCACATTCCTCATGTGCTTAACAATACCTGGCCTGGCCACAATTAGCTGCAGATTGTTGGCTTTGCTTAAAATCAAGATAATACTCCTGTTGTCAGCACCACTTACAAAAACTACATGTTCCTCTCCAAAAACAGTTCATGTCACTATAGGATATGTAACTGGAATTGCCTCTTGTCTTAAAACTCCAAAATTCAACTTAACAGCTTCTTCATCTTTTAATATTTACAATATGTCTCTTACTATAACTATGAATGAATCCATAGTCTATGCAGACCCTGCCAATACTTGGTTCGCTTGTCCTACCAGTCTTACAACTTGTGTTACCATTGAAATGTTGCACAACAAGTCTATTTTATGTATTACTGTCTATCCACTCCTTCTGGTCTTCCAGCAACTCATCAAAAACATGCTGCCCCTTTGCTAGTACCTGCCTTAAACGGGTTGAGCATAGCTGGAACAGCTGCACTCAGCACCACTGCCTTACTCCATGGAGAATTAGGACTAACTAACTTTGCACAAGACATTAATTCTGACTTATATTACATGCAATCTGTTATATACCAACTCCATGACCAGGTGGCCTTTCTAGCAGAGGTTGTCCTCCAAAATTGTAGGGGCTTGGACTTGCTACTCCTATCTCAAGAAGGACTGTGTGTCACTCTTGGAGAAACTTACTGTTTTTATGCAAACAAATCAGGAATCATTAAAGGTACCCTCCAGAAATTCCAAGAAAACATAGACAAACGTCAAAAAGACATGGAAAGTAACAACTCCTGGTTCCAATCTATGTTTGATCGGAACCCTTGGCTAACAACTCTTATCACCAGTCTAGCTGACCCTATAATCCTCCTCCTCCTAGGTTTGCTTATAGGGACTTGTATAATCTATTGGTTTATTCAATTTGTTAAGCAATGAATTACTTCCGTAAAACTCATGTATGTTGGAACTTATGACCCTTTGCCCATAATTCACAAGTCAATGGTTTGACTCAAGAACAAGTAAAAGGGGGGAATGAAGTACCTGTAAAACTTAGAAGTAGCCCCACATTGTAACAGATTCTCCATATGAGCTGTTTTAACCGCTCTAACCTAAAAATGACCCCCAACATAGCTTTCCCATAATCAGAGGTTGTAATCTTTCCGTAACTAAGAGCCTACGCCCTTGGTTTCCCCAAATATTAGAAACTCCCTAATCACAAGTTCTGCATTTATTTGTATGCATTTGCACATTTTGCTTTCTAAATTTTAGTAATTTTTATGTTTGTGCTTTATGCCATGTACCTGACGTTTGTGCCCCATGCCATGACGTTTGTGCCTATTCAGCAGTTTTTGACTTTATAAACCCTTTCCCCACTTCATTCGGGGCTGAGAGTTTTTGGAGGCATAAGCCCCCTCTCAGTCACTGGCTATTAAAGGACTCATACTCATAATCTGACTCTGCGTGTTGGTGACATCTTTCTCACACTCCAGACTCAACAGTATTAGATGAAATACAAAAGTAGATAACACTAATAAATACCCTCCTTCCTGAAGTTTTGTGGCCTTTTCATTTGTTCTAGACACGGAGGACATTAGAGAAATTAAAATGTCTTTGACAAGATGTATGAATTTTATAATTTTTTCTTCCTTTTATAATCATAACCTAACAACTTTTGTAATTTAGTCTATAAATGCCTCACTAATAAATTTTAAGCTTATGCGAAAGAATTCATTTGGGTGGTATAAAATCTTTATTTTTAAGAGGCAATTTATCAACTTAAGCCAATTAAACTCACAGTTGTCATGCTTCCTATGCTTCTTAGAATTCAAATTGAGAATTTGATACATCCTTAATAGGTAATGAACATTTTGTGACATTTGTTACTTCTAATTAATCTATTAAAAATTGCTTTAAAATTGCTTGTTGATTGAAGAATTCCCTTTGCTCTAGCATAATTAATTAACTTTGACCATTATTGCAACTAGCCAATATTTTTTTTTTAGTTCAAAAGGTCACATAAAAAATTATCTGCATCAACTCCTCTATCCTCTTACTACTTTTAATTTTTCATTGTGTAATCAAATCTTTTTATCAACATAAAAATATTGATACCTTCTCATCAAAAACATTTTCCTGAGTGATCTTTTTAAAATTAATTAATGTTTTGATTAATATTCTAGCAGCAGTTAAAATATTTCATCCTTACCCATTTTTATTTTTTCAAATCTTTTAACTGGGACTATTTTTTTTTAAGTTTGCAAGGAAGATCTGGCACAAAATATACTTTTTTATCTGTACTAAATTGTATAAATTATGACTTCTATCATTGTGAATGTTGTTCACTGATTACTGTGACCTGAATGTGTTCCTTCAAAATTCATGTTGAAATCTAATCTCCGTTGTTGTATTAAGAGGTGGGGCCTTTTGGGAAGTGTCTTTGTTTGTACTGCTATAACAAAATACCTGAGATTAAGTAATTTATAAAGAGCAGAAATTTACTCCCTACACTTCTGAAAGCTGGAAGTACAAATCAAAGTGCCAATAAATTCACTGTCTGGTGAGAGCCCAGTCTGCAATTCCAAGATGGGGCCTTGTTGCCGCATTCTCAGAAAAGGACCACTGTGTCCTCACAAGTCAGCAAAACAAAAAGCTCCTATGCTGTGTGAGACCTCTGTAATAAGGACCTCAATCCCATTCATAAGAGAGGAGCCCTCGGGACCTAATCACCTCTTAAAGGACACACCTCTTAATACTATCCCTTTGGCATTAAGTTTCAACACATAAATTTTGTTTTTGTTTTAATTTTTGGATAATCATTGTACATATGTATGGTGTATATATGATATTTTGACACAAACATATAATGCATAATAAAATTCGGATAATTAAAATGTTCAGCACCTCAGGCATTTATCATTTCTTTGTGGTGGGAACATTTCAAATCTTCTAGTTATTTTGAAATACAAAAACTTATTAATCATAGTCACCCTATACTAGAACCTGTCTTCTATCTAATTGTATTTGTTACCCTTTAACTAACTTCTCTTCATCCTATCCTCCACTCTTTCCTTCGTAGCCTCTGGTAACTAACCATCATTGTACTCTCTACCTTCGTGAGATTCACTTATTTAGCTCCCACCTATGAGTGAGAACATAGGATATTTGTCTTTCTGTGCCTGGTTCATTTCACTTAATGTAATGACCTCCAATTCTACCCACACTGCTGCAAATGACAAGGTTTCATCTTTTTTATAGCTTAATAGTTTTCCATTGTGTATATATACCATATTTTCTTTATTTATTTATATGTTGTTGGACACTTACTTGATTTCATTTCTTGGCAATTGTGAATACTGCAATAAGCATGACAGTACAGATATCTCTTCTATATGCTGATTTACTTTCTTTTGGATATATATCCAGCATGGAAATTGCTGGATTATATAGTAGTTCTATTTTTAGTTTGTTGAGGAACTTCTGTACTGTTTTCCATAATGGCTTTATAACTTTTTCACCAACAGTATAGGAGTATTCCTTTTTCTCTACATTCTTCTAAGCATTTGTATTTTTGGAGGGGGATTGGGAGGATTCCACACTAACTGGAGTAAGATAGTATCTCATTGTGGTTTTGATTTGCATTTCCCTGATGATTGATGATATTGAACATTTTTTCATATACTTATTGGCCATTTGAATGTCTTCTTTTGAGAGACATCTATTCAGATCTTTTACTCTTTTTTTTTTTCTTTTTAGTAATGTTACCAAGGCTGGAGTGCAGTGATTATTCACAGGTACAATCATGAAGACACCACAGCTTCATACTCCTGGGCTAAAGTAATCCTCTTTTCTTAACTTTCCAAGTAGCTGGGACCTCAGGTGCACATCATCTTGCCTGGCTTACTCTTTTTTTAATTTATTTTTTATTTTTTTATTTTTTTATTTTTGCTATTGAGTTGTTTGTGTTCCTTGTATATTCTTGTTGTTAACCCCTTGTCAAATGGATAGTTTGTAAATATTTTTTCCCATTTTGAAGGCTGTCTCTTTACTTTGTTAATTGTTTCCTTTGCTGTGCAGAAGTTTTTCAGCTTGATGTAATCTCATTTGACAATTTTGCTTTGTTTGCCTGTGCTTTGAAATATTACTCAAGAAATCTTCCCAGAACAAAGTCCTGAATCATTTTTTCAGGTTTCTTATAGCAGATTTATAGTCTCAGGTTTTATATTTAAGTATCCAATCCGTCTTGAAGTTTTGTTTTGTTGTAGACAGTGAGAGATTGGGTCTAGTTTTATTCTTCTGAATATTGATACCCAGTTTTTCCAGCACCATATATTGAAAAGACTATTCATTCCTCAATGTACAAGAGGAACACAAAACCCCCTGGAATTTATTTATTTAAAAATTGTGTATTTATTTTACATCTCTAACCTTCAGTCACCTTAAAGTACTCTCTGTTTGATGCAATACACCTTTTGAGATGCTTTTTCCATTGCTCAAAACAGTTTTGAACTCATCAATTTTGATTCCTTTTAGAGCTTCTGCCATTTTTTGTTTTACCTATTCCACATCAGCAAAATATTTCTCTTTGAGGACTTTTTTCATATGGGGAAGTAGAAAAAGTCATTTAGGGTGGAATTGGATGAACAGGAAGGTGGGGTATAGGACTTATGCTGTTTTTGGTTAAAAACTGCTGAATACTCAGTGCAGTGTGACCAGGTGTGCTTATAAATTACCCATCATGAAATGAGCAAATGCATTGAAAGAATCTCCAAAAAAAAATTCACTGAAGCCAAATGCAGCCTCTCACAATGCTAGCTGGTACACTAATGCTGATGGGTTCCCAGAACATTTACCTAGTGGGGAAGCATGTACTCTAAGGGGCCCACCCTCCAAAAAATAATTACAGATTTTTTGGGGTCCCCTCCTTGTATGTTCCTGCCATCTTTATAAAAAAATAATTGACTATGAGTATATAGTTTTATTTCTGGGTTCTGTAGTCACTGATGCATGTTCTGTTTATTTAGTTTGAAGTCAGGTAATGTTATACTTCCAGCTTTGTTCTTTTTGCTGAGAGTTGCTTTAGTTATTTGAGGTAATTTGTGAATTCTTATAAATGTAAGACTCTTTTTCCTATTTATATGAAGAATGTCAATTATATTTTGGTAAAGATTGTATTTAATATGTAGATAGCTTTGAGTAGCATGAATAGTTTAACAAAATTAATTCTTCCAAGCATGAACATGAAATATCTTTACATTTTGTGTATCTCCTTCAATTTCTTTCATGACATATAGTTTTTATTATAGAGATCTTTCATTTATTTGATTAAATTTATTTATAGGTATTCAATTTGAAGGTAGGTATTGTAAATGGAATTGCTTTTTTATTTCTCTTTCATATTGGTCACTATTGGCATATAGAAATGCTAATGATTTTGTGTATTGATTTTATATTCTGCAAATTTATTGAATTTATTTATTAGTTCTAATAGTTTTTTGGTGGAGTCCTTAGGGTTTTTTAAATATAAAGTCATATCATCTGTAAACAAGGACAATTTGACTTCCTATTTATTTATTTATCTTGTCTAAGTGCTCTTTCTAGGACTTGGGGTCCTGTGTTGACTAGAATTGTTGAAAATGTACATCTTTTCCCTGTTTGAGTCCTTAGAGGAAAGGCTTTCAACTTTTCCTTCTTCAGTATAATAGTAGCTGTGGCCTTTATTGTTTTGAAGCATGTTTCTTTTATACCTACTTTGTCTAGAGTTTTTAATCATGAAGTATTGTTCAACTTTATTGACTGCTTTTCCAGCATTTATAGAAATGATAATGTAGTATTTGCCCTTGGTTCTATTAATATGATGTGTGACATTTATTGATTTAAGAATGTGGAACCATCTTGTATCCCAAGGATAAAACTCACTTGAACATGGTGAAAAAAAATTTTTTTAATCATATTTTTTATTTTAAAATTGTAGGGTACAGTTAAGGGTTAGGTATACAAATATGCATCTTTCAGGCACCCTTGTTGAGAAGGGGTGTCTCCCCATCCCCAGACAGATATTGAGTACCGTTAATCCCACCTCCCTTCCCCTCCCTACTGCCCCCATAGTTTCCCACCACTGGCAATCCTTTTCTTATAGTATTATGATAGATGTTTAAGGTCCACTATACGAGTGAGAACATGTGATACTCAGATCTTTGTTTCTGTGAGAGATCACTCAGTATTATAGACTCTAGTTCCATCCAGGTTGCTGCGAAATTCATGATTTTATTCTTTTTTATGGCTGCATAGTATTTCATCGTGTATATGTACCACATTTTAAAAATCCAGTTAAATAAATAATCTTAAACATTTAGAAAAGCTAAGTGACTATCAGGAATCAGCATGACATTAAAACTTTAATGACAGCTAACTTTTTGTTGTTGCTAGACTTACTGGTAGATAGATAAAACAAACACAGTATTCCTTGATTTCAGCAAAACCTTCAATAAAATCTGACAAGCTTCCAGTTCAAGATGGAGAATGGGAGTATAAATGATTGCCCTTTCCTTTTTTTTTTTTTTTTTAAGTTGGTGTCTCACTCTGTTGCCCAGGCTGGAGTGCAGTGGCACGCACGCTCACGGTCACCACAGCCTCGACCTGCTGAGGTCAGGTGATCCTTCCGCCTCAGCCTTCCGAGTAGCTGGAACTACAGGCATGCATCACCATGCCTGGCTAATTTTTCTTGATTTATTGTAGAGATGAGGTCTCAATCAAGTTGCCCAGGGCTTTAAAATAAGAATTTATAAAAGAAGTAATAATCCTGCTATAACATTGAAGGGAAACCATCATAGAAGAATGATTTCTCCACATTTCTGAAGAATTAAAAGCAGAAAGTAAAATACAACGTTTACTTAAGCAGGAAAAGAAGCCATAGTCCTGAAAACGGGCAACAATAGAGGATAAGAGAACAGAGATCTGTTTGCCCGAGTTCCATGAGGAGGAGTAGGTGAGAAGTTGCTGGAAACAAATTTAATTAAAGGCGTGCCTGTGAGGAATCTTCAACGCCTTCTCCCTACCCCCACGCTCAGATCCAAATGGCAGGCAGTCAAGGGCTTAGCCTAAGAGAGAAAAACATCCTAAGGGTCATCACTAAAAAACTGAACAACTTAGGTGTAGAAACCAGGGCACCCAGTATGGGGGTTGAAGCCCCAGAGTAAATCTTCATCCTTCCATTTTGAATAAGGTAGTCCTCAGACAAACTGGCAACTTCCTATCTTCATGAACTTACCAAGATCAGAGGCAGCTACTCTAGTCCCTTCTTCTTTTTTTCACTAGTACCTCATTTATTTTTTTTTTTTTAACTTTTGCCATGGCTTATCATGGCCTCAAACCTGGGCTCAAGTGATCCTCAGCCTTCTGAGCAGTTGGGTATACAGATGTGTGCCACCATGCCTAGCAAATTTTTGTAGAAACGAGATCTTGCTTTGTTGCCCAGGCTGGCCTTGAACTCCTGGCCTCAGGTGTTCTTCCTGCCTCAGCCTCCCAATGTGAGATTACAGGCATGAGCCACCGCACCTGGTCCTCATTTTTAAATATGAAATAACCACCAAAGATTGCCAGATCTTTGAAGAAAACCTAAAGTCTGAAAGAAAAGACCAAGATAACCCCCCCCCAAAAAAAGTAAAATTCTGGGGAAACTGGCTTTGGTGAACAGAAGAAAACTCTAGACAAACAACCAAATAAGAAAAACAAAATTTAAAATCTTCAAATCAATATCTTCCTAGGTATATTAGAGAGAAGACAGTGCCCATAAAACAGGTATACAATATTATGGAGAAGAAGGCCAGACACAGTGACTCATACCTGTAATCCCAGCAATTTGAGAGGCAGAGGTGGCAGTATTGCTTGAGCCCAGGAGTTCAAGACCAGCCTGGGCAATATAGTGAGATCTCACCTCTACAAAATAATAAAAAAATTAGCTGGGTATAGTGGTGTGTGCCTGTGGTCCCAGCTACTTGAGAGGCTGAGGTGGGAGGATTGCCTGAGCCCAGAAGTGTGAGCCTGTGGTGAGCTATGATTGTGCGATTGCACTCCAGCCTGGGAAACAGAGTGGGACCTGGACTCAAACAAACAAACAAACAAACAAAACAAAACAAAACAAAACAAAACACTTCATTCAATAATACAGAGAAGAAAACCCTCCTTGTACCCAATTCTTCTAGAGTCCACATCCTTATTACAGCCTACAAGGACCTTTAGGACCTGCCCTGCACACCTGTCCTGATCCTCTCACCACCTTCACTCACCCCATTCCAGCCACATTCCGAGCTCCCATAAGAAAACCTGGGCACTGGCTGTTGCCTCTGCCTGGGATGCTCTACCCCAGACAGCCACACGATTCTCTTACTTCCTTCAAGTCCCAACGCTGACATCACCAGATAAAGCATCCAGGAAGCAAAGGAAGATAGCATCAAGATACAGAAGAAAAAAAAAAGAATAGGTAAGAGGAAAAACAAGACAGTCAGGTACTTCTATATCAAATAAACAGGCATTTTAAACAGAAAAAAAAAAAGACATTATTAAAGAAAAAGATGTGTGGCAAAACAGAACAGGTTACTCATTTCTTATCCTAAAAAGTGGGGGTCAAATGATTTAGTGAAGTCATTTTTTATTATTTAAATAGACAAATGCAGGAAAACAGGAACTAGAAAGAGTGATATGCCTACTTAAAACTAGAAAGAGCTGGGCACTGAAGCTTATGCCTATAATCCCAGTACTTTGGGAGGCTGAGGTGGGAGGATTACTTGAGCCCAGGAATTCAAGACCAGCCTGGGCAACATAGTGAGACCTCATCTAAGCAAAGAAAAAAAAAAAAAAATCAGAAAAATTAGCTGGGCGTGGTGGTGCACACCTGTAGTCCTAGCTACTTGGGAGGCTTCCGCCTGAGCCTAGGAAGTTGAGGCTGCCATGAGCTGTGACTGTGCCACTGTACTGCAACCTGGGCAACAGAGTGAGACCCCAACTCAACACACACACACACACACACACACACACACACACACACACACACACAAAGAAGAGAGGAAGGTAGGAGTTAGTATAAGTGAGCTGATTATTTTCCATCCAAACAGGAAGTTGAGAGATAAGGTTTAAAGTTGATAAAGCAAGCCAGGCTCGGTGGCTCAGCCTGTAATCCCACGCCTTGGGAGGCTGAAGTGAGTGGATTGCCTGAGGCTGCGGGTTCAAGACCCACCTGGGCAACTTGGCAAGACCTCATCCCTACAATAAGTCAAAAAATTAGCCGGGCATGGTAGCGCGTGCCTGTAGTTCCAGCTATTTGGAAGGCTGAGGCGGAGGGATCGCCGGAGCCCAGCAGGTCGAGGCTGCGGTGGCCGGGAGCGGCCACCGCACTCCAGTCTGGGCAACAGAGTGAGACTCCAACTCAAAAAACAAACAGACAAAACAACAACAATATAAAATTGATAAAGCAAAAAAGAGCAGGGTGCACACATTTTTTTTTTTTTGAGTTGGAGTCTCACTCAAAGACAGCCACCCCAGCGTCTGACCAGCATGCTGGGTTTCCGCAATTCTTCCGCCTCAGCCTTCCAAGTAGCTGGAACTACAGGCACGCGCTACCATGCCTGGTTAATTTTTGATTTATTGTAGAGATGAGGTCTTGCCAAGTTGCCCTGGCGGGTCTCGAACCCTCGGGCTCAGATAATCCATCTGGCCTTGGCCTCCCAAAGTGCTGGGATTACAGGCTGAGCCACTGAGCCCGGCCCACATTCTTACAGATAATGAAGTAACTACTCCAACTAAAATCAGGAACAGTTGACGTGGAAACGACTGAGGAAGCGAACTGGGGATGGGAGGGGCGGGATGGAGTTCATTTAAACATTTTAATGCATTGTATTATTTTGGTAAGCATTTAAAACTTTAGAAAACCTTTATTAATATCCTTGTAGAGAATATATAAAATAGAATGAATAATAAAAATAGGTGGATTTACTGTCTTCAAACGTTTGTGCTCTTATTATGTGTGAAATTTAATGTCTGATTCCATGTTCTCAAGGGACTCAACCTTTATTTTAGTTTAGCACATAAAAAAGAACAGTAAGTATAGGTCATAAGGGATATCTGTGATAAAGATAGTGTCTAAGGAATTCAGAAATCTCTTCTAAACGTAAAGAGGAGACTCAGGACAGATCCGTGGAAGAAATAAGCATGGTATTGTGTGTGTGTGTGCGTGTGTGTGTGTGTGTTGTCCTTTTTAATTTAGCAAAAAAAATTAAAACAGCCAGAAATATATTTCAGCACAAGAAACCAGAAACGTAAATTATATCTCATTTGTTCAATGAAATAGCAAAACTAAAACAGCTCTGTGGATTGGAAAAATCAAAGCTTTCATTACAGCATCATGGCCACTGGTGCCACCTCTCTGCCCAAAGAAACACTGTAATTGCACAATGCTTATTGTGAAAGGATTGAGATTTGAGCTGGGTACATACAACTTGGACTCGTAGAGAGAAATACTGTAAGGGCATGAGAAATACAAGGAAAGGGAGAAGTCAAAATATGCGGACAAGGAAGAGTCACACTCTTGCAAGGAAATCTAGCAGTCTGTTTCTTTTCTGGGGTACCGGCAGCGGGAAGAAGCAGAAACTAAGTTGTTATGAATTTGATTCCTAATGAGAGATGGCGGTTTTACTTCACTTGCTTGGCAGGCAGAAGGAATTTATTGAAGATGATTGAACAGAAGGAATGAAATGATGAGATATTAGGTGCTCACCTTTTCCCACATATGCATCATAGAGGGCCTGATGAGCCATGGGTGCTTCCGGAGGGTTACACTCATATGAGTGTACAAGAACTGGCAGGGTGGGGACCAGAAACAGAAGAAAATGAAAAGGCAGGTGGGTGAGGGGTGTGAATTTGAAGGCAAGAAGCAGAGACTGCACTGGAGAGATAATCTGGAGATAACACCAGAATGAGTGGGCAGAGCAAGCAATGGAAAGAGGCGAACATCCAGGTAACTCCAAGGTTATCTGGGGGATGGAAACAATGGCATAGCCACTAACAGTTGCAGGGAATACAAGTTGAATTGTAGCTTGGTGGAAAGGATTTTGCGAATCTAGCTTTAGATGCAGCAGACATATATTGATAGTAGGTAGAAAACTTTCAGCTAAAAAAACAAAAGAACCCAAGTAAATCAACAATAAAAAGAGTTTCTGACTTTGCAGAGGAGGGGTTCTGCCAGTTTGGAAACTAATTCTGTTGAGTCCCAGGCATATTGCTGTAGCAAAGAGAACTACCCAGATGTCAGCGGCAACACCAACGCTAGATGAATAGTTTAGCAGAGGCCACTACCTGGCCCCCAACCACCTCTTTAACCCGGTCTCACAGTGAGCTTCTCTGTTTTCATTAAAATGGACACGTCATTGTTCCATAAACAATCATGTGACTCATTCCCACCTTTATACCTACTCCTAATTCTGTTTTCCTGAAATATTACTTTTCTTACAAAGCCTAAGGCAACTCACATAACTCCAAAAAGCATAATTGTCAGGATTCTAATTCTGAAAGGACAGAAATCCAACTCAAACCAGCTTATGTTTTTTCAGGCACTTTTGTCACGGTTTTAAGATGAAGTCCATAGTAGAGAATAGCCGCAGCTGCAGGGGCCTCCCTTCCACCCCTGGAACACACAGCAGTGATTTCCAGGGTCTCCCTCTCCAAGTCTTCTGGAACATCAATGTGCAATTCATCCTCCAAACACCACCTCCATTATGTCACGCCACCGCTCCAGAGCCAACAATGGCTTTCTACTGAGCACCAGACGGAGCCAAGATTCTCTAGAGTGTTGCGATCTCCCTCTACTTTTCAAAAGGAATTCTCCATTCCAGTCATGTTGGTCTTCTCACCATGGCCTCCCTTATATTATGCTCCATCCTTCCTCTATGCGCTGGCTCTCAGTTCTTCTCGCATGGAATATCCTCTCTGCTCCCTCCTAACCACAGCTACCCATTTTTCCAGACTCAGGACAAGTCCACTAACATTCCCTTTGATACTGGTCTCCATCTCTTTATTTTTAATGTCTGGCTATAAAACATTATGCAATTAATACGTGTTGGCTGGACACTTGAGTATGTTTACAATACAGGACAGCAATCAGCATTTTAAAAAGGGCTGGGGCTTAAATTTTATCTCAAAGTCTACCTGGTAAACTCCTTCCCAAGTGTGGCTGACAAGTCATATTGGAAGAGAGCCATGTTGGAGGGGAGGGGCAGGAGAAAAAGACCAGTCTTTTCACTTTGCCTGTTACTGAATCAGCTTATTTTTCAAACTTGTTTATTAGTTAGGTGAGAGCAATAATAAGACTGTCTTCATTATTGGAAGAAACAGTAGCAAGCAAAATCATAACCAAATGGAATAGCTTTGTAGCAGTGGCATTTTGAGGCCAATCACAGTTGGAAAACAACAAAAGAAAGGAAGAAAATGCATCAAGAAGGCAGCAATTGACTTTTCCAATTTCCAATCAAGGTAGATTGATGTTGCTGATGGTGACCTCTCCTTTGTCATTTATACTCTCAGTCCAGAAACACTATTTTGCATTGCTCAGTTGTCTTTTTTTTTTAAATCCAGGTCTCACTCTGTCACCCAGGCTACAGTGCAGTGGCTTAATCATGGCTCACTGCAGCTTCTACCGCCTAGGCTCAGGCAATGCTTCTGCCTCAGCCTCTCTAGTAGCTGGGACTACAGGTGTGCGCCACCATGCTTAGCTTATTATTTGCATTTTTTATAGAGACAAGGGCTCACTATATTGCCCAGCTAGTCTCAAACTCTTGGGCTCAAGCATTCCTTCTACTTAGGCCTCCCAAAGTGCTGGGATTATAGGCACGAGCCACTGTACCTGGCCAGGTCTGAATATTTGTCTCCCCCAAATTCAGAAATTGAAATCCTAACCCCTAAGGGAGAAAGTATTAGGAGGTGGGGCCTTTAGGAGGTGATTAGGTTATGAGGGCTGGGCCCTCAGGAATGGGATTAGTGAATTTATAAGGAATTCATTCGCCCTTTCCACCAAACGAGGACGAAGCAGAAAGACAGCTATCTAGGAATTAGCAAGTGGGCCCTCACCAGTAACTGAATTTGTTGGTGCCTTGATCTTGGACTTTCAGCATCCAAAACAGTGAGAAATACATTTCTGCTGTTTAAAACCTATCCAGTTTGTGGTATTTTGTTATAGCAGCCTGAATTGACTAAGACCCCAGGTACTTTTCCAGGAAAGAGAAGGCATAAAGACCTGATGGTAGGTGAGAAAGGGAATGGGAACAAGGCAGAGACACCCCTAGAATGAGGCATTGCTAATAAACTTCATGAGCAGAACATTTTGTTTTATTAATACAAATTCCCCTTGAATTCAACTTCAATTCTCTTGTCTCACCTTAGTAAACTGATACCTATGATAACAAAATTTTATTGAGAGAGAAAAAGAATGTATCATGCCTGAAATACATGTATTTGACCAGAAGGAAATTTTTTTTAACCTATTAATACCATGATATCATTTTAGGTTAAAATAGACAAACAAAAACCGGGGCCATTAGAAACAGACTTGGAAGACAGAAATGTTTGCCTTTGTTTTGAACCCCCACCCCCACCCCAGTAGAGAGAGATGTGCTACTTTGGCCCTCAGCTAAGCGGAGACAAGAGCTACCTTTTGCCACCCTGGCATCTGTGATGATTACAGCCCTTTCTTTCCTTTTGTACTCTTTATTTCCTATAATTCTTCTGTTCCATGTAGGAGGACAAAAAAAAGAGATCAAAAGTCAGACAGAGCTAAAATACCAAGGTACATGGACACTGAAGGATTAAAAAAAGTTACTACAGTGACAAGAGTTCAAAGTAGGCTGGGTGCAGTGGCTCAAGCCTGTAACCCCAACACTTTGGGAGGCTGAGGTGAGGGGATTGCCTGAGCCCATGGGCTCAAGAACAGCCGGGGCAACTTGGCGAGACCTTACAATAAATCAAAAAATTAGCCAGGGGTGATAGCACGTGCCTGCAGTTCTAGCTACTTGGAAGGCTGAGGTGGAAGGATCATCTGAGCCCAGCAGGTCGACGCTGGGTGGCCGTGAGCGTGCCACTGCACTCCAGCCTAGGTGACAAGAGTGAGGCTTCAACTCAAAAAAAAAAAAGAGTTCAGAGTAACACCAGAGAGCACTCCAAAAACCCTTCTCTTTTTGTTTCTCTCTCTCTGAAACTTGGCATTACTACTTCCTCAACCTCCTGTATTCCCTTCTCATAGTTCACAGCTGCACATGAAGGAGACCAGCATAGGTTGGTTCAGGATGTGCCATATAAAAATTTCCCAGAAGCCAGGTTCAGGTCTCATGCCACATCACACCAAGTGGTTAACAAGGTTGTGAATGTTACAAATGTCATCAGCACACGTGAAAGTTATCTTTGCTTAGATACCATGCATTATGAAAACTCAGGGGTCCCTTTTCTAAAAAAAAAATGAATGGGACTCAGCTTCTAGAAAAGACATTGTCACTTTAAAAAAACGAGATATCTATAAACTGGGTGACATAGTAAGACCTTGTCTCTATAAAAAATAAAAAAATTAGCCAGGCATGGTGGCATGGGCCTGTAGTTCTAGCTACTGGGGAGGCTGACGTAGGAGGATAGTGAGGCATGATGGTGTCACTGTACTCCAGCCTGGGCAACAGACTGAGACTCAGACTCAAGGTAAAAAAAAAAAAAAAAAAAGGGATATCTATACATTAGAGCACCAGAGAAAACAGTTTTCTGTAAAAGGCTTTTTAAAAAAAAAAATTTTAGTTTTTTTTTTAATTTGAAAGATGTGGGGTACAATTCAGTATTAGGTTCATTGCACAGGTGAAGCTATGGTTTAACCAAAATATTCCCAAACTAGACACACTTTCTTGAGGCAAGAGCAGTTCATGCTATGGCCAAAAAATAAAAATAAAATAAAAATTAGAACAGGGTAGTATAGCTTTACTTTTCTCAAATGGTAAGTAAGCTTTCAAAAGTGTCAGTATAATCTACCTAAGAAAGAAAATGTCTCTTATCTGTATTTGGTTTTCCCCAGAACTTATCTCTGTGTTTTGTACATATTAGTGTCAAGAATATGGAATTATTCCATATTGTTATTATTTAAATAATATAAAAATATAATTATATATTATCTTTATTATTATGTGTATTGCAATATGGAATAACTGTGGAACTAATGATAACTTCTCACTGCTGTTGAAATGTTTATCCCAAAGCTGGGTACAGTGGCTCATGCTTGTAATCCCAGAAGTTTGGGAGCCCAAGGTGGGAGGATCACTTGAGCCCAGGAGTTTGAGACCAAGCTGAGCAACACAGCAAGACCCCGTCTCAATAATTAAAGAAAAAAAATTAAGTTTATCACAATATTTTAAATACAACTAACTTGTACAGGATAGAAGAATTAGATTTATATGTGACAATTAGTGCCTGTTTCAAGGACAAAAGCAGTGAGTCTAAACAGATTTTATTCTTATATGTGACATCCTTATTTACTGTCCTTAATTTCTCCCACCACCAATATGCATTTTCTCTATCTGCATGGAAAATATGTTGCTTTGGAAAACATATCTCTGCCTCTTTCGCCACTCCTTTTTACTGGATTTTCCAGATGATTCTATACTTGCACTGTGCTTTGCTGTTCCCAAAGAGCATTCACACCTATGACACCACGATGCCACACTAACTCTCATGCCAACCTTTTGAGGCAGGCATGTGAGACGAGTGTTATTCATATTTCACAAATAAGGAAACAAAGATGATCTCATAAGGGCCCACAGAACCCCAGTCTCAGTAACTACAGCCTCCACACTCTCATACTTTTATTCTGAGACAGGGTCTTGCTCTGTCATCCAGGCTGGAGTGCGGTGGTACCATCATGGCTCACTGTAGTCTTGACCTCCAGGGCTCAAGCAGTCCTGTCTTGGCCTCCTGAGTAGCTAGGACTAAAGTTACACACCACCATGCCTAGCTAAATTTTTAAAAATTTTTAGTAGAGACATGGTCTCATTATATTGCCAGGCTGGTCTCAAACTCCTGGGCTCAAGCAATCCTCCTGCCTTGGCCTTCCTAAGTGTTAGGATTATAGGTGTGAGCTACTGTGGCTTGTTCTCATACTGTGATTAGCTTTCTCTCGCCAAGCCCAATCAGACACCAAGGCCTGTGGATTTTACCTCCTTTATATTCTGCATGGTCGGGTACAGTGGCTCATACTGCTAATCCCAGCACTTTGGCCGGGGTGGGAGGTTTGCCTGAGCCCAGGAATTTGAGACAAGCCTGGGTAACATAGCAAGACCTCGCCCCTACAAAAAAATAAAAATAAAAAAGTAAATCAAAGAAAAAAAAGCAAACATGTCAAAAAAATTCTCTAGTTAAGTACCCTCTTTTTCTTTCCCTGGTTTGGTTGGTTTAGCTAGGGTTCTCAAAGCCTCCTGCCTGGACCAGTACTACTTATGTGATTTGAGTTACATGTGTTGACTCCTCTTCCTTCTAACTATATAGAAGATCACTTTACACTGTGATCTTTGAAAAGTCCAAATACAATCACACCATTCCTTCCCTCTCTTCAAAATTCCTTTGGTTCTCCATTGGCTTCAGGATAAAGTTGAAGATTAAGACAGCAAACCGGCTCCCTGTGATGCGATGCCTGTCTTTCTGGCTTTTAACTTCTTGTCACGCCTCCTTCAAGCACCTTCTACTTGGGCTGCCATCCCTCTCGGTGGCCCCCTGCAAGCACTGTTCATCTTTCAAGATTTAGCCCTGCCTGGGGTCACTTCTTACACAAACACTCTTTGGGTCCTAAGGACAGACCCCTCCCTTTTTTGCGCTTCCTCCCACTATCCTATAAGTCATGACTGTCATGGCAACTATATCACCCTAGTATATGGTTTGTTTAAGAATTATGAATGGGCTATTGCTTACTTATCTTTGCCCTCTTAGACTGTAAGTCCCCAGAAGGCAGGGTCCTGGTCTTATCTCTGTATAGGGATACATTACCTAAACTCATTTTGATGTAATAAAATACTCATTACCTTGAGTATTTAATGTTCCTTAAACCAGCCCCAAAGACCATGCTTTCTGATTTCTAGCCCAGAGTCCTTTTTGGCTACAGCAGACAATATAAATAGCAACAGGAAGGAATGTAGTTCACTTGGAATTCTTGGACTTGGGAAGACAAGCATGGAAAGGCCGGAAAAGTTTTCTGTTGGGGGTTGTATCCTACTCTGGTAACTTTAGACTAACAGAGTGAGGATGGTTTTGGTGAGGCAACAGCCAGTTCCTCCAATACCTCCAAAGATCAGACAATGGACCCTGTAAAGGTTGTGGCAAAGAAGGAACATTTCCATTAAGAAAGCTTTACCACTTCTTCCCACGAAACTGGGTCAAAGGTAGTGGAGTCTGCCCAGGTAGTAAGGCCAAATGATCTCATCAGTACTGCTGGGAGGGGCCATCATGCCTTCGTTTGTTTTACTTTGTTAGGGTTTAAAGGGCAGTGCTTTGGAGATTGCAGATTCCAAGACAAAAAGAACACAGGATTGCTTTTCTTCACTTTATACCTTCTTGGAAATGGAGAAGGTTCCAGGAGAAGACTAAGCCATATCTGTGGCTTCCCAAGAGTAGCTCAGTGCCCAGTTTCTGGGAGTGGCATCTTCATACAGGATGCTTATCATATTTCAGTGTCTTAGTAAGGGCCCAGCTTTCCTTGCCTCCACACCAGATCCTCCCACCCACAGGCTGTGTGGCACAGAGCTGCTCTGTCATATCTTACTCTAATTTTAAAAACAGGCTTTTTTTTTTCATTTTTAAAAGCTTTGGGGAAAGGAACTTGGGGAAGTGTATGCATTTTCTGACCAATAAAGCCAGGCATTGTTGGTAAGAGGAACAGTAAATGTTTGAAAATCAGTCATGGCTACTGCGGGATTTCATTAGAAACACTCAGACTACTCTACTTTTGGGGATTAATACTAAATTGACAGCATAACTGAATACTTTAGTGTAATCACTTATTTTCACAAATGATTTTTAAAATGTTAAGCCACTTACTAGGAATATTTAATAATATATGTGAAAGTAGACAGAATGTTATAAAAACATAAATATGCCAAACTTGTTCATCCAAATCCCCACCCACTTCTCCCACCTATTTATTTTGAGGGAAATCCCAGACAACATTATTTTTTCATCTGTAACTCTGCAGTATGTAGCTCTAGGATTCTTTAAAGGATTCTTTAAAAAAGAAACACGCACACCCACCCTAAAAAAGATTAAAAATTGTAATTGATTTAAAAAGTGAGTGAAATGTAGCTGTTCTTCAGGGAAAGTATTAGCACTGTGGAGTAACATTTAGCATTAGAGTAGACTAAAGCATGCTAGGCCCATTGTTGGATATTTGGGTACCCAGCATGGGACTCTGAGGAGTTCCTGCTCCCTGCATCTAGTCCACATGGCTCATCGCTAGTACAGCAATAGGAGGTTCCCACTTTAACGTTACCAGGTACCAGAGTCCCTTTGCTCTTGGGGCCCTACCTGCTCTGGTTTATTCAGAAGAGAGGAAAGAACAGAAATGACATTCCCTAATCTCAACACTAGGGTCAGACTGGGCTTTCTTGAAGATAAAGGAAGAGAAAGTACCAATTACAGGGGCCTTGAAGAAATTGACAGTTGTGAACAGAATGTATCAAAGTAGATGAGCTACCAGATTCTAGGTGGGACGGTGGAGTCACACCTGTATCCTATCTACGCTCACATCTCAGCTGCTCCTTTCAATATCTCTTCCCACATAATCGAGGGACAGTTGTGAGAGAAACCAGAGCTGCAGCAGACAGGGTGGTGATGTGATCATCTGAATGCTCACTTCCTCTGGCCCATCAAAATTATGTGTCAATCTTGGGTTGTACTGGGCCTCAAGACTGTATGGGTTTTCACACAGACATGCTCCTTTGTCTTGGAGAATTTGCAAAGTTAGGTCAGACTTCCTGAACACAGAAATGGAACAATTATGTTCCCATCAAATAAATGAGCAGTATGTGAGTTTTGAAACAAAATATGGAGTTCTAGTTGTCAAGAACAGCTCTCTCAAATGTATTAGAGTTTCAGATTTTATTAATCATTTAATAAAATCATTCTCAGATTTTGTACTCAAAGGGTACCTCCCCTCTTAATTTTGAAAGAGGTTCTTGGCCGGGCTTGGTGGCTCAGCCTGTAATGCTAGCACTTTGGGAGGCCAAGGCGAGTGGATTTCCTGAGCCTGTGGGTTTGAGACCAGCCTGGGCAACTTGGCGAGACCTTGTCTCTACAATAAATTTTTAAAAAATTAGCCGGGCGTGGTAGTATGCACCTGTAGTTCTGGCTACTTGGAAGGCTGAGGCGGAAGGATCACCTGAGCCCAGCAGGTTGACACTGGGGTGGCCGTTGAGTGTGCCACTGCACTCCAGCTTGGGCGACAGAGTGAGGCTCCAACTCAAAAAAAAAAAAAGAAAAAGAAAGAAGTTCGTGCCAATTCTTAGACCAAACCTGATGATTTTTGTTCATGAAAAACAGCTGTTACATAATAACAACAATTTCCAACTTCTCCTTGAATGGCTTCAGACACCAAACAGGCAGGTTACCTTAGAAAGGTCACTGAAGAAATGTCTTTTCTAGGTTGCAGGGTCAGCTTGTTTTTAAGGCAGACATCTGCATAGCATGGTTTGCTCAGTATACAGTGGGAGATAATGGGAAAGGCTCCTCTCTGTAGCGCCCATAAATTCCCTTCCCACCACCCTTGCATACCCCTGTGTCCTGGCCCTCCGCACCCAATGTACTCCACCTATATTTCTCTGGAATAATCTTTGGAAAATGTAGGCCAGGATTGGTGGTGGCAGAGTGTTGGGAGGCATCTGCGTCTTTTACAGCTCACTGTTTTCTGTTAGGATTATAACAACATAAATGCATGAAGTCACTGATGGAGTCTTTCCATCATAGCTTCAAGAAAGTCGGTTTCACAGAGGGAAGGTAGACAAGGTACTGTGCAGGAGTTATCAATTATGTTAACATCTCCACTGGGAGGACAGTAGGTGACTAAGTAAAAGGTGTCTTTGAAGACTGTGGAAAGGGAGGTATGAAAGAGGATGTGTGAGGACTGTGAGACCTCAAGGTTTTGCCTGAAGGGGCCCTGTTTTCTTTTAGCTAATTAATAGGACCCTAGTTCCACACAGAAATACACAGACTGAAACAACACGTACCAAGACCAGGACTGAGAAAATATATAAGGCTGAAGAACTTTTCTCTCCTCCATTAAGGGTCATTTCACATGTGCTTGAGCCATTCGGTTTCTGAAAAATCAGTATGTGAACTCCACTAACTAGTAGTTCTCATGTGGCCTAAGAAACATCTGTGTCAGAACCACCTGGGTCTGGGGAAGTGGGGCTTGTAAAAATGTGCCTCTTAGTCCTACTTTAGACCTTTTTAAGAGTTAAGTCTTATATCTACCCAAACCTTGGAACTTCTGAGCTGAGTGTCAACCAAGTCAAGATGATGGGGCCAAGTGGGAAGTGGATCAACGCCTTTTGATTCTTTCAAGTGGCAATCTTATAAGAGGGGCTGGGAGACAGAAGTAAATTTATCAGCACAAACCAGAACTATTGAAAAAATACTCCCCGTTAACAGTCAATCTGTAATGCTACTTTCAGAAAAGAAGTTTTTAATTAGTTAGTGCTAATTTTAGATTTTGGTTAGATGCATAAACCAAAATCAAAATATGGGCCATGTTTGTGTTTCTTGTGGGAGATACAATTACTGTTGCCTTTTAAAAAATTTTTTTGCTATGATTTGTAGTTGTCAAGATTTCTACAATGAGCTACTTAGCATCAAAGATGTTAATTAAAAAAAAAATTCTTTAAAGAAGAGAAGGAATAGGGACCACATTTGATTTTGAGACATCACCACTTATGCATGTTACCTTAAACTAGAGCAGATTTCAAGTAAATGTTTAGGAAAGGATTTAAAGCAGGATGCTCATAGAAACATCTAGAAGTTTTATAATAAATGTGAATGTACCTTGAAAAATACATTTGAAGTAGAGTTTTGAATGAGTTTATTTCAAAATTATAACTGATGTAAATATTCAGGTGAAGAAGATGGTAAATAAGATTAGGAATTTGTGGGCTAATGTGCTAAACTCAAATCCTACCTCTGTTTTTGCTTTAGTTTTGCCTGGCTTTCAGTGAAAGAGTTAACCTTCTTATTGACGTATCTTCATAGACACATTAGGAATAAAAATTCCTTCTTTCTTGGAATGTTGTGAGACATTAGTAAAAGTCATAGATGTTTTACATAAAGACACAAATACACTAAAACAAGGTCTAAAAGGTTGTTTTAGACAGAAAAATAAGTGTTCTAATTTGATTTGAAAATTTTCAATGCTAGGAAACAGAGATTTGAGCAGATATAATCCTGTGACCATCTAAGGTTACCATAGTTATCAGGAGGTTTCTCTCTTCTGTTTAGCACTGAAATGCCTAAAATTCAGAAGCATATCTAATTATTAAAAGCCTCTAACAAACTGGTTCATATATTCCTAAAAAAACCCTCACTGGGGGTGCTCTTCTCATTAGAATTAAAACTGTGTTATCTGTTTTACCAAAAAAGTGTTATATAAGGACTATCCATCCGTTAGAATGGTAACCGTGAAATGTTGCTGTGTGCCTGCATTATTATTTATGGTTCTCCCTCATGTGGCAAGATCAAAGGGCCTGAATAAAGAGAAGCAGTATGGGAAGAAGAGGAGAAAGACTTGGAGATGCCCACTGATTGTCCTTTGAGCACCTGCATATAATTTTTGGTAATAAAAGACAGGAAGATAATCACTGAATCAGTAATAGAGTAATGTGGTAGAGGAGGAGGGGTCCCAAACAACCTGATTTCCTCCTTGGTGCTGAGTCTGCAGTTCTGAGCAAACCACAGCCCATGTGCCATCTGCATACCTAATTTCACAGTATGAACTTCAAACCTAATTTCAGGGTTAATGATTGCAACATTAGAAAGTTGTCTTCATGCTGTTACATTTCAAGTAAGCCCAGCTAATAGTATTTTAATGTCTAAAAGGCATTCATCTCCCCTATAAAGCAGGAGATCTAAGTTTAAGGAAAAAAGTAGATAAAATTATGTTTTTACAGAGTATTTTTTCCTCCGACATGAAAATACATGCTCATTCTAGAAAATCCAAACAATACCAATAGTATAAAAAAAAGTAAGAAGACCCAATTTAGAGAATATAATCTTTTAAAACATTTTGGTGAACATCGTTCCAGGACTATTTCAGTGAACAGAAATATCAATATAGGATTTTAAAAAAATAAGATCATATTCTAACACAGAAACAAAGAACTGAGTATCACATGTTCTCACTCATAAGCAGACCTTGAACAATTATTATAATACTATAAGAAAAAGATTGGCAGTAGTGGGAAACTGTTGTGGGGGGGGGGTTGGGGGGGGAGGAGACCGGATTGGCAGTAGTGGGAATCTGTGGGGGAAGGGAGGGGCACAACTCATCAACAAGGGTACCTGCATAATGAACATTTGTATACCTAACCCTGAATTGTACCCCACATCTTTAAAATAAAAAATTTAAAAAAATAAATAAATAAGGCTGGGTACGGTGGCTCAGCTTGTAACTCTAGCACTTTGGGAGGCCAAGGTGAGAGGACTGCCTGAACCGGGGGGGTTTGAGACCAGTCCGGGCAACTTGGTGAGACCTTGTCTCTACAATAAATCACAAAAACTAGCTCACCGTGGTGTTGTGCATCCATAGTTCCAGCTACTTGGAAGGCTGAGGCGGAAGGATTGTCTAAGCCCAGCAGGTTGAGGCTGTGGTGGCCACAAGCATGCCACTGCACTTCAGCCTGGGCAACAAGAGTGAGACTCCAACTCAAAAAAAAAAAAAAAAAAAAAAACCATGTCATACATGATTTTTGCAATTAAAAAAAAAAGGCAAAGAAATCCCTGAAACTATTCTACTCCAGTGAATAGAGATAAATGCCACCTTTCTTAAATGTTACAAAATATCCCATTGTATTAATATGTAGTTCATTGATCTAATCCAGTAATGATGGTCCTTTATAGTGCCATATTTTATTATCACACACAATTTAAAAATTTTGATCAGTTCTATCAGTCTTTTCCTTTATAATTTCTGAACTTAATTCTATGTATAGTAAGACTTTTCCTACTTAAAGATATATGGTGGTGTTTGTTTTCTTCTAGTATTTCTATGTTTTTTTTTTTCTGTGTTTAAATAGTTGCTCAATCAGGAACTTACTTTAATTATGGAGTAGAATAAATTTCCAATGCTAATTTTTCCCAGATGGCTAACTAGTTATCTCATCTTTTCCCCATAGATTTGGAAATACCTCCAGATATATTTGGATTTTCTTCTGAACCTTCATTAGGATAGCTCAACAAGATAACTTAAGGGTCTATCTTTCTATGAAAATACCTCCAGATATATTTGGATTTTCTTTTGAACCTTCATTGTGGTAGCTACATCATCAAGATAACGTAAGGGTCTACCTTTCTATCATTCAGATTTAATCTGGACATTTCTGAGTACTTCATTCTGTCAGAAGAATATTAGAATCATTCTGTGATGATTTCTTGAGTGAGTCACTGAGATTTCATTTGGAGTTACAGTGAACTTATAAATTTAAGAAACACTAAATCTTTTCCTTTTGAAGACAGTAAACTTAATTTAACTAAGTCTCCTTTAGTAGGTATATTGCTTTACTTTATTTATTTAAATCCTATTAGGTTTCTGGGTATTTTATATTTTTGGCTGCATGTCTCTTCCTCCAATTTTTAAAAACCTTGTTGTTGGTAAAGGCAACTGATCTTTATAAATTGTCCTCTCAATCAGTCAACTTACTAAATACTCTTATTTCTAATTGCTTTTGTGTTTATTCACTTGAGTTTAAAAAATGCAGTCAATTTTTACCTATAGTCAACATATTGAAAGTCCAGCCTCTTGCAAGTTACTTTTGACCTAGCTGTCTTTGATTCCTGTTTCCTTCATCCTCTGGCATACTTCTCATTTCTTTAGAACTTTGACACCTGGCTTCTTCAATGTCCATATGAATGGCATCCAACAAGCTGGCTTTAATGCCAGTGACCTTTACTGCCATTTCACATAAATCCCTCATGATCAACACCTGGCTTGCATCATGGCTCAGAAAGCTCCAAAACAGGGATCTTCTTTGTCAATATGGCATCTCTAATATCTCCTTTGTCTGCCTGTAATCTCCTATCCTTCCAATTCTCATCCCTTGTCATTCTCATGACCTGTGCTTTTCAGCCTGAGAGGCATCAGATTTGATATTTCCATGTTCTCCTAGTCTATCAACTCCTTCTGGACTTTACTTACTTACTGAGGCAGCTCAGACCATATAAGTGATTGATCACCCTCAATTTCCAATCATGCCAGTAGTTCTGCCATACCCATACTCAGTCAGAAAACCTCAAATCCACCTTTTAAATTTCTAATATCTAGATTCTAAGTACATTGAAGGAGGAGAAAAAAAAAATCAGTCCTTATTGTGGCTCAGTCCCTTTGCTGCCAACTGGGCCCTAAACAGTCCTTGGACATCCCATTCTCCTGTTCTCCCAGCTCATATTCCAAAAATTCATGCTTCTTAAGCTCCTGATGAAACACAAGCCATCCTTCTAGTGAAAGGGGACAAGTCATGACTTCACTAAGAAAAAAATGTGAAGTCATCAGATGAAGGCAACCACGTCTTCCCCTGACCTACAATTACTTTTATCTGCATTTACTGCATCTATTCATTCCTCCAGTTCCAAGAGGCAAGGTCTCTCTCTTATTCATGTTCAAACCTTTTTTCTGACATCTCTGAACTTGTTCTATGACTTATCAGATGGGCCACATCATCTTCCCTCTCTCTGCTGGCTTTTTCTCCTGGGTATGTACAGGCTCACAAAGCTCTCTCTTCTGAAAACAAAACAAAACCTTTCATTGGCCTCACTCCTCTAGTTACCTTTCTTTCTCTCCATTCTCAACCAAGCTTCTTGAAGCCATAGTTAACATATGCTGTATCTGCTTCCTTATTCCACATTTACTCAGTCCATTATAGTCTGGCCTCCATGCCCATCACTCTACTAAAATTTTTCTGGCAAAGTTCACTGATGATTTCTATATTACTAAATGTCAAGGATGATTTAGTAGTTCTAGTAAGGCTGTTCTTGGTTTTATTTGCCACTGGTGACTATCTTTTGGGATTCTCTTTTCCTTGTCTGTTATTTCATGATTCTATTCTTCTATTTTGTTTGGTTTTGTCAGTTGCTTTTGTTCTGTTTTGTTCTCTACTGTGCTGTTTATTACCCATCACTTTTGTGCTCTCTTCTTTTTATGACCTTCATTCCAATATAGGATGGTTCCCAGGCTCTCTTTGGCTTCCTACTCTTCTCTTCACTGGAAAATTCCATCCACTTTCATGATTCTAACTATCACCTATAGGCTAGTAATTCTAAATCTATCTTCCACTGACCTTTATCCTAACTATAACTTTTATAAAAGGGAATTAATCTTCTAGTACCCCAAATCTCCTTTACCTCCTATGCTCCATGGCTTAATATAATGGCATCACAATCCACACAGTCTTTCTGAAGAAAGAAAGAGTCATCCTGGTTTCCTCTGTCTATCAATCCATTCCATTACCTGGTCCTTCCAATTTTACTAATATCTCCTCAACATTTCTCAAACTTATTCTCCCCCTTTCCTCTACCAGAATATCTCACCTTGATTGTTTTACAACCAGCTAATCCCTGCTTCCTGCTCGGTTCTCCAACAAATCTATCTTCAATGCTGCCAGTGGGGTTATTTATCTCTAAAAAACTTAAACCTGACTGTGTCCTACCCCTCAGTAAATACCTTTAGTGGATCCCTATGCTTTATGGATAAACCTAAGCTCCTTCTCATGGCATAAAAATGGTCCTCCAACCTACTGACCCTGCCACAAATGTTGTCATTCACTTTTATACATTTTATGTTCTAGTAACATTAATTCACTGTAGTCACTAGGTTGTTCCACATCTCTGTGTCTTGGTTTAGGCTATTTTTTTCTGGTTAGATTAATTTCTGTGTGTGTGTATGTGTGTGTGTGTGTTTTCAGGAGGAGGGAACTAACTTCTATTTCTCCTTCAAAACTTCTTTCAGTGGGGCACACCTCATCAACAAGGGTACCTGCATAATGAACATTTGTACACCTAACCCTGAGTCGTACACCACATCTTTAAAATAAAAAATTTTAAGATAAATAAATAAACATACAAAAACTTCTTTGAGATAGCATCATTTCCCCTAAGAGGACTTCACTCAGTCCCCATGCTGATCTAATATCTTCCCCACTGTTCTCTTAAAAATGCCTGTACAATAGCCACACACACACACACACACACACACACACACAAGCAAATTTAAATACCTTGGCATCTTCCTAACCAGAGAAGTGAAAGACCTTTACAATGAAAACTACAAAACACTGATCAAAGAAATCCAAGAAGACACAAACACATGGAAAAACATTCCATGCTCACGGATAGGAAGAATCAACATTGTTAAGATATCCATCCTACCAAAGGCAATCTACAAATTCAATGCACTACTCATTAAATTACCAACATCATTCTTCTCAGACTTAGAAATGACAATACAGAAATTCATATGGAAACATAAATGACCACGAATAGTCAACACAATATCTAGCAAAAGAAACAAAGCAAGAGGTATCACACTTCCAGACTTTAAACTTTACTATAAGCCTACAAAAATCAAAACAGCCTGGTATTGGTATAAGAACAGGCATATGGACCAATGGAACAGTATAGAGATCCAGAAGGAAAGGCCTCAATTTCTCATCCAACTCAACTTCGACAAAGCCTCCAACAACAACCACCAGGAAGAGGAGAACCTATTCAGTAAATGGTGCTGGGAAAACTGGCTGACCACATGCAGAAGATTGAAACAGGACCCCTACCTATCACTATATACAAAAATCAACTCTAAATGAATCAAAGACCTAAATATAAAACCTCAAACTATAACAATCTTAGAAAACACAGACTGGGCGCAGTGGCTCAAGCCTGTAATCCCAGCATTTTGGGAGGCCAAGTTGAGAGGACTGCTTGAGCTCAGGGGTTCAAGACCAGCCTGGGCCACTTAGTGAGACCTTCTCTCTACAATAAATCAAAAATAAGCCGGGTGTGGACGCACATGCCTGTAGTTTCAGCTACGGAAGACTGAGGTGGAAGGATCGCCTGAGCCCAGCAGGTCGAGGCTGTGGTGGCCGTGAGCATGCCATTGCACTCCAGCCTGGGCAACAAAGTGAGACTCTGACTCAAAAAGAAAAAAAAAAGGAAGGAAGGAAGGAAGGAAGGAAGGAAGAAAACGCAGGAGACACTCTTGTAGAAATTGGAATAGGCAACCAATTCCTGATCAAAATCCCAGATGTCCATGCCAAAAGAGATAAGATAGACAAGTAGGACCTCATTAAACTAAAAAGCTTCTGCAAAGCAAAAGAAACCATCAAGAAAGTGGGGAGACAGCCCACAGAATGGGGAAAAAAATATTTGCCAACTATATATCTGACAAAGGCCTAATATCCAGGATCCACAAGGAACTCAGACACGTTGAAGGGAAAAAACCAAACAGCCCCATTAATAGACACTTCTCAAAAGAAGAGATATGGGCAGCCAAAAGACACATGAAAAAGTGCTCAGTCTCACTAATCATCAGAGAAATGCAAATCAAAACCGCATTGAGATACCACCTAACCCCAGTAAGAATGGCCATCATTAATCAAACAAACAACAACAGATGCTGGTGAAGATGCAGAGAAAAAGGAATGCTTCTACACTGCTGGTGGGAATGCAAGCTATTTCAACCTCTATGGAAAACAATGTGGCAATTTCTAAAAGAATTAGAAATTGACCTTCCATATGACCCAGCAATCCCCCTACTGGGAATATACCCGGAGGAACTCAAATCATTCTACGAAAAAGATGCCTGCACACGCATGTTTACTGCAGCACTATTCACAATAGCAAAAACATGGAATCAATTATGCTGCCCATTGAAACTGGACTGGATAAAAAAATGTGGTACATGTACACGATGGACTATTATGCAGTCATAAAGAAGGACAAACATACAGACTTTGCAGCAACTTGGAAGGATTTAGAGTCTATAATACTCAGTGATCTATCACAGAAACAAAGAACTGAGTACCACATGTTCTCACTCATAAGTGGACCCTGAACATTTACCATAATACTACTATTAGAAAGAGATTGGCAGTAGCGGGATACTGCTTGGGGGGGGGGGGGGGCATAACAACAATAAGAGTGCCTGATCTCAAACCAGGCAAAGTGGGGACCAAAGGAAGGCCCAAACTTTTCCTGTACAATGTCCACTTGAATACCTAATCCTGAACTGTACCCCACATCTTTAAAAAAAAAAAATGCCTCACGGCAGTCTTAAATGTTCTAATTTATCATAATAGATTGAAATTTATTTTTAATGTCATATCAAGATATTGCTCAAATTATACTAAACCTAATGCTCTTAAGGGTACGGTCCATGCCTAACACATCCTAATATCCTATAACACAGCATAGTACTTAAAAATAGTAGGCCCTCAAAAATGTGCATTAATTCAATTATTGATGTAACTGCAAGTACTTAAATGAATGTAAAGTACATTAAAATGCTAGTACAATTACTAAGTTGAAGTAGGAAACTAGTATCCCTTAGGTATTCCCTGATCTTATTTCTAAGGAAAAGGGCTTTTAAACCTAGTATTGTATTCTGTTTTCAAGTGCAATCTACTGACTATTTTCAGCCCTTAAGTATGCCAGAGAGCTTGCAACTCTGCTTACAGTGAATCAGGCCATTTCTGTTATAGGTTTAAATTAAGTTATCTGATTAGGCATTTCTACTATGACTAGTCCACAAAGCAGGGATGTGTGAATGCAGATAGGTACCAATAACTGGGCAAGAGGATAGTTTAGGTATGTTCCAGCGGCGGTCCTGCCTTAAACAGATATAAGTTTACCTTGGAAAAAAAATACAAGAAAAAAAATGAAAAGGCCAAACCAAGTAAGAAAGCAAGGATTCTATTCATATTTTTAAAAGCTTTCCTCAGTTTGTTCAGTCTGATAGAATTCTTTACACAAAGGCTATAGAAGCACGCAGAGAAGTAGGGCAGTTTCTTCAAAGACTCTTCAGGTTGGAAAGGATCTAACAAATCAGGTCATTCAGCCCTCTCTCTTTACAGAAGAGGAAACTGAAGACAAAGAGGAGAACAACTTCCCTAAAGTTTCAAAGAGTCGGTAGTAGAGCCAAAGATGGAAATGAAGCCAAGAGAGCAAAGCAAGAGGGGCAGTCTAAATGGGGAAAGGGGGGCTCTGAGTCCTTCCCCCTTCAGCTCTCCCTACTAGTCCTCCCAACTCCAGCCAGTCAAGCCACAGGAGACCCCTAAGTGCACGTCAAAAACACAAATTTGATCTTTCAGGAATCCTATCCTTATTCTCTCCTCTGTCTGGAATGATTTTTCTCCCTTCAGTTGAAGACACATTCTGTCTTATCCATCAGCCTCACTTAAAACATCACCTCCTCTCTGCTCACCCCAAGAAAAACAGATCGCCTACATCTCTGTTCTTGTAGCATTTGATAGCTACTGTGGAATTCTTATGGAATTCTTAATTCTTAAGAATTCTTATGAATTCTTATTAGTCACGTGTGTGTCCTGCTCCCCTCTCCCCAGACGGGGGCTCCTAAAGGGCAACACACATACTTCATTAAGCTCTGTATACCCAGCATAGAGTAAATGTTAGGTAAATGCCTGGTGAATTATTATTATTATTATTATTATTATTTTGAGTCAGGATCCCACTTTGTCTCCCAGGCAGGAGTGCAGTGGCATGAACACAACAATCATGCCTCACAGCAGCCTTGACCTCCTGGGCTCAGGCAATCCTTCTGCTACAGCCTCCCCAGTAGCTGGGACAACAGGTGTTTTTGATTTTTTGTAGAGATGGGGGGGTCTCACTATCTTGGTTACGTTGGTCTCGAACTCCTGGGCTCAAGCAATCCTCTCGTCTTTGCTGAGATTACAGGTGTAAGTCACTGAGCCTGGTCATGTTAAATTACTTTGGATTAGAGAAGAGTGGAGACATATCACTTAAGAGTTACTGAATAATACAGTGTTAAAATCAGATCTTAGATAAAATGTCTTACACTGCTGTGCTAATGAATCCAACCTGACCAAAAGTCAAGAGCAGGAAAATATGCTGGTCTTTAACTATGCTCAGGGACTTACCAGGTAAGTAGACCAATCAGTTAACAGATGTTAACTATCAATTGAAACTTAGACAAAAATGGAAAGCTTCATGCTGATAATTAATATCATGTGGGAAAGTCAAGAGTAGTGCCTTACATACAGTGAAAAAAGCCCATTTGGTATAAAACCGTAATATGGGGAGAGGATCGAAAAAAATGTAATTTCCATGCAAATTCCTAAAAATGTATAATGAAGTAGAAGATAGTACAAGAAGATTATGATAGCTGAACTTTTTCAAAAATTATGTTTTCCGCCGAGCTCACGCCAGTAGTCCCAGCACTTTGGGAGGCCAAGGCAGGAGGACTGCTTAATCCTTGGAGTTTGAGACCAGCTTAAGCAACATAGTGAGACCTTGTCTGCATAAAAAAAAAAAATTAGCCAGGCATGGTGGCACACGCCAGTGGTCCCAGCTACCTGGGAGGCTGAGGTGGAAGAATCACTTGAGCCCAGAAGTCGAGGCTGTGGTGAGCTGTGATCATGCCACTGAACTCCAGCCTAAATGACAGAGTGAGACTCTGACTCCGAAAAAAATTATGTTTTCCATAATATATAGGATGTACTCTTCAAGGAAACGACGTACCATATGCATCCTCAAAGTCTTTTTAAATGCTTACGGTATGTCAACATCTGAGAGTATATTATACAAACACTGAAGAACGATTTTAGGACATCATAGTAACTATAAAATTTTACCGTTCTTATAATGAAATGACAAAGTTATAAACCTAGATTTGGAAGTAGAGAAATTGGTTTATAAGTATTGCCAGAAACTCAGTCTTGATATTTTAGAGCCACATCTTGTTTTTGAGCAAAAATGATTTTATCCACAGAGCGGTTTAAAGGTATTTAAAGTATTCTTATCCATCTTATTCACCAAATTTGGCTCCAAGTAACTTCAGGCTGTTTCTAAAACCTGAATTCACTCTCAAAGGAACAGGATTTGCCAGCCTATTCAAAGAACTGGCTCCAGGCTTTGAAATTAACTCTACCAGAGGAATTTCAAAAGGATTTTATGCAATGGCAGCATTGTTGGAAAAGTTCTTGGGTTCCTTTGGTAACTACTTTTAAAGAGACAACATTCACATGCTTTTTAAATAAGCCAGTCACATTGCTTTATAAAAATACTTTGTGCATGTGCAAAGAAGAATCCAACTATAGTTTTTAAAAATTGGAATCTATGCATGACTGCTGTTCAAATCACAATGTAATGCTACAGTGATAACATTAACTTCTCTACTGTCAGGTTTAAACACAGAAGAGTAAATACACAAGTCTCTAGGGGTACCTGTGTTTGACATTACAGAGAAAGCACCAGTGCTTACTCGACAGCTAATCTTGTCTTCTACAGAACATTAGAAATCCTTTCAACGGTAGAACTGTAGAAAGGAAATGAGCCCTAGTTTTATAGTTGAGAAAATAGACCTTTAAAAGTTAAGAGATCTACTCAGGGATGCATAAACTTTGATGGGAGGTATTTTGCCTCTGCCTCTCTGCCCTTCCTAAATCTAGTGTGGTTGCATAATTAATGATTTTAGAAGGGTGGTTTGGATTATAGATTGCATGCATGCCTTTGAATTTTGGCTTCAATACTTTTACAGCTGTTATGACCTTGGGCAAGTCACTGTGTCTCTGTTATATATGAACTGCGATGAAAATAGTACCTACCTCATTATATGTCTATCTGTAAAGGCACTCTTGCATAGCAACGATGTTACCTCATCTTGTCTAAGCTTCGATATATTTCTAGAGCTATCTAGTCTCTTCTTTTAAAAGAAGATCAAATCTCAAAAGAAAATATTCCTTTTTTCTAATCCATTTTCCTTACGGGTAAAGGCTTTATCTTTTTCATGCTTGTGATCGCCATGGCACTTAGTATGGTACCAAATGCACAAAATCTTAATAAATGTTAGCTGAGTGCACAATCAAATCTCTGTTGTTATTACCAACTGTCAAATACTATCCTTCTTTTAGCTCATATGACATTTACTATTCTCTCATCTCACAGGTTTTAATGAAAGGTCTGATATTTGTGATTTTAGAATTTGAGAAAAGGTGCTGTGATTCTTTGTAAAATTTTCAGAAAGGATTCTGGTCAAATCAAGAACAAGCCTAGAAAATCTGTCAACTTCATGTCAAAATGAGTCCAACTTTATTTACTTTGGAACTTTGTTATTAAGGAAGGAAAAGTGAGCAGGAGGGAAAGAAATATCTTCTTGACAATTCATATGGGCTCTTGGCGGACCACACTACATACAGCATTCTGCACAATATTTAAGGATTAAATAGATCAGATGAAGTGTTATTTGCTATAAATTATAAAAACAATATGGTGATAACAGTTTGTCATAACGAATTAGTTGTTTTTATCACTATCAACATATAGCAATTCAATTCACAATACACCTTTTATAGTACTACACACTAGGGATTTCAGAATAATTTGTAGGAATACAAAGTAACTATTTTCAGATAATAAATTTTTTTTTTTGAGTCAGAATCTCACTCTGTCACCCAGGCTGGAGTACAGTGACTTGATCCTGGCTACTCCAGCCTCGACCCGCTGGGCTCAGGTGATCCTTTCGCCTCAGCCTTCTAAGTAGCTGGAACTACAAGTTCTGTATCACCATGACTGGCTAATTTTTTTGTAGAGATGAGATCTCACTATGTTGCCCAGGCTGGTCTCAGGCAATGCTCTTGCCTCGGCCTCCCAAAGTGCTGAGATTACAGGCAGGAGCCACTGTGCCTAGCTATTTTCAGAAAATAATATTCAGTTATTATACAAGACACAAAAATTAGCATGCTGTATTTTTGAGGTTCTTCCCAGTTTTTAACTCATAGTGAGAGAGGAAAAGAAGGACCTTTTAGGACAGAAGGGGAAGATTGTATAAGTTAATGGTAAATAAGCATTTTTTCCCCTCTTTTCAACATAACTCAGTATTATCTCTTCCCCTCTTTTTTCAACATTTTTCTGTTACCTTCCCATTTCTTTAATCATTTTCTCCACCTTCCTGTTTCCATTTCTCCACCTTGGTTTCCTCTTTTGAAACAGGAGTCATCACCATTGTGACCTCTCTTTAGTTGCTCAGCGGGTGGCCAGGATATTGCTACCTTATCTAATAAGGGTCCTGTGTAGGATCATCCAGACTAGAAGAAAGGAATAGAAGAAATAAGAAAATGAACTGACAGCTTAGGATGGCTCAGTCAGATATCAATTCCTTGCTAAGGTCATCGCAAGAAAGTTGCATTCTGATGGATTTATTTATTACTATTAAAACTGTGCAGTCATTTTATGGGTAGAAAACTATTCTGCAAAGAAGCCTGGAAATAACAGTGTATGAGAATAATGCTTGCCATTCATTGAACTCTCTTATGGTGTGCAGTCAGATACCGTGTGTTCATTCTTAATCATAACCACCTCACAAGGTGCTTCATGTTGCCAAGTCCAACAAATGTATGTGTACATTGGAAGGTGGCTATTCTAAGAAAACAAAAACAAATCAGCAAAAAACTTGATTCTGGCCTTAAATGACAATAGCATAAAGAAAAAAGACCGAAATTTTGGGAACTGTTGCCTTTGAGACAAGGAACTATAAGGTGGGACACAGGAAGAAAGCCTTCACTTTCCATTTTGTATGTATCTATATTGTTGTAATTTTCTAACCTTATACATGTATTACTTTTAAAAAGTAAACACAGATAAGGAGATTATGTCCTAATTCTATCACTTAAAAAATCCATGAATAAATATTATATGCAAATTTTAAGAAGTTGTTAAAAAAAGAAGTACCCAAGTATCAGAACCTTAGTTATCTTTGACGTTGTGGTCTGGAGAGTTTTTAAAATCTTAAGTATGAATGAAACTTAGTCAACAGTCAACAGATATTTATTGTTATAAAATGTAAAGCATTGACCTGCCTTTTAGGCGCTTACAATCTTGTTTCTCTTGCTATGTGAAGGTCCCTTTTCTTAAATCCACAACATGGACCCTCAAACATTGCTAGTAGAAATGTAAAATGTTTCCATAGCTAGTTTGGAAATCAGTTTGCCAGTTCCTCAAAAAATTAAATATAGAATTACCATGTGACCCAGCAATTCCACTTTCAGGTATATACTCAAGAGCAATGAAAGCATATGTTTACACAAAGACTTGCTTGCAAACATTCGCAGCAGCATTATTCATCCATAATAGCCCAAAAGTGGAAACAACTTAAATATTCAACAGTTGAATAGATAGGCAAAAAGCAACAGAATATTATTCAGCCATAAGAAGAAATGAACCACTGGCATATGCTATTTCATGGGTGAACCTCAAAACATGACGTGAAATAAAAGAAGGCTCACACAAGAGACCACATATCGCATCATTCCATTTACATGAAATGCCCAGAAAAGGTGGATTTATAGAGATAGATAGTAGACAATGATTGCCTGGGGCTGGACTTGGAAGTAGAATAGGAATTAAGTATAAATGTGCCTGAGGGATTTCATTGGAGAGATGAAAATGTCCTAAAACTGGGTTATGATGATGGTGCATCACTTGGTAAAGTTACTAAGAGCCAGGGAATTATATACTAGAAATGGGTAAATTTTATGATATGTAAAATAAATCTCAATAAAACTGTTAAAATAATATACATCTTGGGACATCATGTCCCCTTATAAATATGGAAATCTGACACACATGGAGTGACCAATGACAGCATATATTAGTCCACCTCAGGCAACGTAAGGAACGTAGTTTAAGTTGGTTCTACTTTTTTTCTAAGGGTAAATAATTATACTTACATTTGGATAAGAACACTCCAGGACCTTTGCTTTATTCCATTTTGAAAACGTGTGAAGTACTAAAGCTGAGTACTTAAACAATTAGAGAGGTGACCTGAGACCCAAATCCCCACCACTACACAATACGTTCATGTAACAAACATGCATGTGTACCATCTGAATCTTAAAGATGGGGGAGGGAGGAGGGGAGAGGGAAGAGAGGAAGAGAGAAAGGTGTTAAGGACCCTTTTGTTGGAGATTAACAAATGGAAAAATCTCTGCAGTTTAAAGCTGCAGATTCATGAAAGAAAAGCTCAGTGCCATAAAACAGGTTGTGGAAATCAACGGATCATGAATAAAAGTATTGGACAACAGAGGTGCTAACACCAAATCAGTAAGTAATATTCAAATCACTGGGAGGTCACAAAATAGTTATGCCATGAGATCCTTTTAGTCTAAAGTAAAAACCAACATGCTACATCAGACTCATGGAAATGCTCAGGCGTTGTCACAAGAGTTCTCGAAGTCACTTAAAAGAACATTGGTGCATGTTACTGGGCTTACCCTTTGATTTTTGACTGTTTAATTACATTTTATGTCATTCTCCTACCCCGACCCTACAGCACACCCAAACCTCAGCAGAGAGTGAGGACTACACAGCTACAGCTTATGAAGAGTAAACAACAACATGCAGGCACCAGGCAAAGTGCATTTCTTACAATTTCCCATTTAAACTTCAAAGCGAGCCTCCATCAGACAGCTGACTTAAGTATTTCCCATTACAGATGATGAAACAGAGACTTAGCAATGCTCAGCATGCTCAGTAACCTTCCAGGATCACACCTCTAGGAGTTAGGAAAGCCAGAATTCAGATACTAGTTTCCTAGAGCCTGCATTCTTTTTTTTTTCTTTTTGAGTTGGAGTCTCATTCTGTCGCCCAGGCTGGAGTGCAGGGGCACGCTCACAGCCACCCCAGTGACCTGCTGGGCTCCAGCGATCCTTTCGCCTCAACCTTCCAAGTAGCAGGAACTATAGGCTCGTGCCACCATGCCTGGCTAATTTTTGATTTGTTTTAGAGACAGGTCTCGCCAAGTTGACTGGCTGGTCTCAAACCTGCAGGCTCAGGCAATCCACTCGCCTCGGCCTCCCAAAGTGCTGGGATTACAGGTTGAGACACTGAGCCCGACTGAGCCTGTATTCTTAACTACTTTACAAACTCCCTAGATAAATCAGCAATTTTCTGTGATATAACCTCCAGCCATAGAGCTGATTTGGTTCATTACAATTCTTTTCCAAACCTTTCAAATCAGAACACACCACTTATTTTTCTCCATTTTCTCATACTCCTCCATTGATTGCTTTACTTTAATATAATTTTTATATTTTCTAATATATTATACATAAGTCTTTCCCACCCCTAAGATTATACTGAAAAAGTGAACTGGGTCTGTCAGATTTAATGACCTGGAAATTTTTAAAAAAAAAATTATACAGAGAGATAATACTCTCTTGCCAAATGGGAAACTTCAAAGTTTGGAGTTAAGCAAGCATTAAGAAATTCAGCTAGATTCAACAATTATTTGCCTTTATTTTTCTTGCTTCTAATTCAAGTCCAGTTCCCAGTTCCAATCTTACTGTTTGTCATGCACTTCCAACGTACTATGCACAAAAATTGCAGAGCTTAGATGATACATGTTTCCACTGCAGGTAATTAATTAATTTTTACTTGTATCATCACATAAAAGATGAGGGAAAAATAATTCTTACTTGAATTGACCATTTAAAGTAAATATGTGTACCTAAAATAATGAGAATTTATAGATAATACCAGAGAGTTTCCTCTTAAGGTAAATAGTTATGTTGTTCATATCCATCCTCTCTAACATACATGCACAGTTGAACAAATTTTCTGAATTCTTATGCCCCAAGTTGTAAGAGTTCAAATGTTAAAAATTCAAATTGCATTATGAATGTATACTACATGTAATGAATCAAGATATTTTTTTTTTGCTCACACTACATCAGTGTAAGTTTTGGATATCTGTTGAAATTCATAAAAAGTAACCTAGACATTACTAAATCAGATCCAGAAGAAACTTTAAGGAAAAAAGTGAGTTTCATAATATGTGTTTCAAAAAAAGTTATGCTATGCTACAACTGTCTATGCATTAGGAACATAAAATTCAGAATGAAAAAGGTAATAAAAGTGGAGAAAACTGGAATCTCAAAAGGAAATGTATGGCTAGACTACTTATTCTTGGTCAGAAAAGGGGTACATTGTATTTTTTTAATCAAATATGCATTTTGCTGATGAGTTAATCACCAGCATCACCTTCTAGCACAGAGATGAATAAATTAGCTATAGCTGTTGGGCAAGTAAATGTTCCTAAAAATTCTAACTGCTATTAATAGAAAATGTGATTAAGCAAATTTTAAAAAGTATAATTTGCTGTGACAGTCAAGCTGAATCTCAGTTAACGCTATAAGCATATATCTTAATTAGGGTATCTGGGGTATGAGTATCTCCAGCTCACCAACAGAGGGTTATTGAAAGTGATTATTTGTTGGGCCCTCCGAGAAATTCAATAAAGAAAAATATAATCAGAGTGTGCCATCTATTTAGGAGAAAGATAACTAATATACACTGGACTAGTGTGTGAATTAATATATGTTAACAACTTACACCAGTACTTTGTAAAAATGAAGCTGTCAATAAACATTGTTAATAGTCATAACAACAGAATCTGAATTCTATGAGGCTGACCACATAAGTAAAAGATGAGCACTAATAAGGAAGAGATGAGTAAGGCCAGTGATAAGGGAAGCCTTTATTTATAATTTTAATTTTAATTTTTTTTTTTTTGAGTCAGGGTTCACTCTGTTGCCTAGGCTGGAGTGCAGTGGCATGATGATGGTTCACTGCAGCCTTGACCTCCTTGGCTCAGGCAATCCTTCTGCCTCAGTCTCCTAAGTGGCTGGAACTACAGGGGTGTAACACCACATCCGTGCACCACTACATCTGGCTAATTCTTTTTTTAGATATTTTGTAGAGACGAGGTTTCACTATGTTGCCCTGGCTGATCTCGAACTCCTGGGCTCAAGCAATCCTCCTGCCTTGGTCTCCCAAAGTGCTGGGATTACAGGAGTGAGCCATGGAGGCTGCCCAAGGGAAGGCTTTAAATGACAGAAAGTTTGAGTTGATTTCTAGAGTTATATTAAGAGAAAGGAGAGAGCGAACTGCTTGAGAAAAGAATAGAGGTGAGGAGGGAAGACAGAAGGGGATTCATTCAGTCCTACATTTTGCACAAGAGATTCCTTCTGCATATCATCTCTTTGAGTTTTACAAAAAATATATATTTAAATTACTTTTAAAATTAATATTTTAATCCACAAATCATAATTGCTTATGAGACAAGGTGATGTTTTGGTATATGTATTCAATGTGGCATGATTAAATCAAGCTAATTTACATTACCTACCTTTTTTTGTGGTGAGACATTTGAAATTTACTCTCTTAGCTATTTTGAAATATACAATACACTATTGTTGACTAGTCGCCCTACTGTGCAATAGACCTCAAAACTTATTTCTTTTATCTGAAAGTTTGTATCCTTTGATCAACAACTCCCCATTCCCTTCATTCCCCCCTTTTCTACCCTCTAGCCCCTGGCAACCACCTTTCTACTCTTTGCTGCTGAGTTCAACTTGGTTAGATTCCACATATAAGTGAGATCACGCAGAATTTGTCTTCCTGTGCCTGGCTTATTTTACTTGACATAATATCCTCTAGGTTCATCCATGTCACAAATGACAGTATCTCCTTTTTTAAGGTTGAATAGTATTTCATTGTGCATATATACCACATTTTCTTTATCCATTCATCCGTTGGTGGAGACTTCGGTTGAGTCTATATCCTGGCTATTGTGAATAATGCCACAATAAACATGGGAGTGCTGCATATTACCCCTTTAAGTATAGGTCTGCTAGTGTGACTGACTACAAAGATATGTATGCTGACTAGTATTAGGAAGTGAGGTTGCAATGGTCATGGGTGTCAAATCATTAAGGATCTTAAAATCTCATCAGAGAAGCCTGTTTTGTAGAGTAGGCCATGGAGGGCCATCACAGATTTTAAAGCAGAGGAATAGGAATAGGAATAGGAATAAAGAATAGTGAGGTGGTTAAAGCTCAGCCTATAAAGTTAGGAGACCTGGACTTGACGTTGAGCTGCTCTTTTATTAACTGTGACTCTGTCTCGCTGCTTAACTTCTCAGAGCGTCAGTGTTCTTATCTGTAATATGTACCTCAATGTCAAATATATGTATAAATAAAAGCCATAAAACTCAAAAAACAAAAACACAATAGTATCTACCTCATTCTGTGTGTAAATGCATGTAAACGGTTGAGCAGACTCCCTGTCACACAGTAAGCATTTTCAGTAAATGCTATTATTACCTAGGAAGCTAGGTTCTAGGTGATGAGGCCAAGTGAGTGTAGTTACACATGCAGGCAAATGGGAAGCGTGAGCCATTCTAATCCTTTTAGAAGAAATGTCTATTGGGACATCTGCACTTCAACAAGACTTTGAGCTTTGATAATCTAAGTTACGAACTTCAAAACACAGAAGTTAGACTGAGTTTATAAGCATAAACATTTGCCAACCTAAAATGATTTCAATATGGATTATCACATCAGCATATCATTGTGATAAAATATCTCCCTCCCTCCCTTTTAAATTACTCTTATTCTGATACAAAAGCAAAAGTTTATGAGTTCAGAAGAATGTCTAAAATCTTAGACTGAATCAGAGTGACTGCAGTAATACCACCTTGTAAGAGAAACAAACAGAAAAGCCAATTTTACCAAAGACTGCTAAATAGGCTACATCTTAATTGTAGAGAAGACTCAGTTATAGGCTAAACTTTTTACAGTATCTTGTCTGTAGATGGTATGATGACTAGTATTAGTGAGTTTGCAATGGTCTATGTTTGTCCAGATCATTAAGGATCTTAAAATCTCATCAGAGAAGCCTGTTTTTTAGAGTAGGCCATAGAGGGCCATCACAGATTTTAAAGCAGAGGAACAGGAGTAAAGTATAACACAATGGTTAAAGTTCAGGCAGTGGTTAAAGTTTAATGTGGCAATGGCCGCCAATGTCCCTTAAGTACAGTAAGATACTGTACTTAAAATATATTTGTGTCTCTCCCACACTGTTCTTGGAGTTCTAGAAGGGCAGCTCCCAAATTACATTTACCCTTGTATTGCCCACCATTGTTGAACAGGTATTCCGTTATTAGCTGAACTGAAATGAATTTGTGAAACTGTTCATTCCAAGTGAAGGGCTGTATGGGGACTTTGAGCTTCAATGTGGTTAGGCTTATTTTCTACAAAATTTCCCAACAAAAGAGCTCTGAATTAACAGAATTTGTCTAAATGCTACAGCAGACGTTTCAATCAAAAACTGTCTCCTTTACTGAGTATCTACACAGCTGGGAACATAAAGACTTCAAAACTTGGTAGCTGCTGGGACTAAATACTAAATTTTAAAGATGTTGCAGTTTATCCAACACCTTTAGAATGGTGAAAAGACAATCGAATTTCTTCTACAGAGAAATTAAGCATGTTAAAGAATGATTAAGTGCAAAGAAAATAGGTGTTCATTTTCTTCTTATATTTTAATTATTATTATAAAGTTAGGATTTTATTTTGGTGTGAGAAAGTCAAAACATTTTTGGAAGGTTTTAGTTACAGCATTGTCTCCTCATTCATCTTTTATCTATCATTAAGAACATCTGCTTCAGTTGACAATCTTGGGAGGGCAAAGGAAAAGTGTATCCAAGGAAAGCAGAGACACTGGAAGAAAGTATTACCAAAACCTTTGAAACAACAAACTAAAGCAGCTAATAAAGCTATTCTTCCAAAACATCAGCCCAAGCTTCAACAGACACACAGAGGGAATGCTTTTCTACACGCAAGTCTTTATGTGGAACAAGGGTGGAACATTTTTTAAAAAATGACAATGTTGAAATAATGAGGGAGATTGAATCTTCACTATTAAAAGAACTTATCATCTTTTCATGTGGGTAGCAATAAATCAACATCGTAAAGTAAAATTGGGCTTCTTTAAATATTTATCTTAATATCTTCTTTAGTCATTCATCTTAGTATCTCTTAATGGTATGGTGATGTATTACGGTGATAAAGCAAATAAGCAAATACTGTTTCCTTTTTAAAATAGAAAGTTTGGGAATGACAAGCATTAAATAATCATATTTCCGTATTAAAAAAGAATTCAAAATAGTACAAAGGAGGATAAATACATGTCATTATAGTTAATCTCTGTAATGAAAATATTTGAGTTTTCAGTTTTTTAAACCAGGAAAGTTTGTAGGTCAAACAATGTGCTAACTCTCCTATGAAGCACACAAATATTTTAAGAGGATAGTCACAGCCCAAGATTTGAAGTGTTTTGTTTTCTTATATATTCATTGTGCTCCCTCATCTCATCCCTACACCCTCTCTCCAAAATAAGCGTTTAACAAGTTTGTGTTAAGTAACTGACCAAAGACAGGCAGTCGTTGAGGGGAAAGGTAAAGCATCTTTCATGTTTTCCATTATTTTTCTTCTCTCTTGAGATACAGTGAAGAGGATGGGGGAAAGGCACCCACAAGCTCTGAATCAAATAACCAAATACTCATTTGTAAAGCTAATAACCACGTGACTCCTAACTAGAGACAACCGAATCTCTCCAGATGTCTGCAAGAAGTAGGACTACTGAAATAAATGTTAGCGCCGTTCTTGACTTGGCTCGAGACTTTGAATAGTTTTCCCAGACCTCCCTTGGGAATGATCAAACACCAATCATGCTTTCGGATCAAATAATTGCCATCCCCACAGGACTGCAAGCTCCAATGCATTCCTGAAATGCTACTATGCCTCTACTATAGAATTTAAGGAGAGGGGGAGAAAAGGAGAGAGAGCGAGAGATCGGGGGTCATAGAAAGAGTTCAAGTCACGAGATTGTCCCTGTAAAAGTTCCAGGAGACCATTCCCACCCGAAACGCGTCTCCGGGCAGAGAGATTTGGGCTGCGCGCTCCCCACCCACCGCCCTGGATGGGTCCCAGCTGGGAATACTCACTGGGCTGAGCCAACTTTGCTCTCTCTCTTCCCGAGCACTTTCGCAGGCTTTGTGTCTTCCACATCTTGCTGTAGCTCAGTCATCAGGGCCGCGTCGGGAGGGCGCCTTCAGACTTTCGCGCCCCGGTGTCCCGCTGCGGGTGTCGGCCTGCAGGCCCGGGGCACAGGCTCAGCAGCCGCGCCGCGCCTTCCCCTGCGCCCTGTGCCCTGCGCCCTGCTCCCTGTGCCCTGCGCCCTTCCAGTCCCGCGCATCCAAGCCCGGCCAGGCCGAGCTCTCGGGGCCGCCGACCTGGACACGATGGAGCCGGCGCGATTGGTTCGACCCAGTGTGGAGGAGCCCAGAGGGAGGGAAGGGGAGGGTCGAAGCGAAGTGACAGCCTCTTTCCCCAACCCAGGAGGCAGAGGAAGAGAAAAAGGAAACCTGTTGAACGAGTCTTTCGGGAGAGGAAGCTAATTGGCCATGCAAGTGAAACATTTGCTTAACAAGGCACAATATAGTCAGCCGCCCGGTAAACTGGGTTTGTTTTCTACCCCGATTGTAACAGGGGGATTTTTTTTTTAAAGGGCAGCCGGCTTTAGATACAGGAAATAGATCCGGCTGAGTGGGACTCCTCTCACACAAACACTCTGCGTGGGCCGGCCTATGCCCCATCCTAAATTATTCAAACAGGATATTGCCTCATTGAAGACGGTCTCTTTTGCCCTTAAACAATAAGTCTCTCAATTTTTTATGTGGGTATAATCAAGGCAATAAGAAGTAGTTGTCTTTAGTGGCTGCCTGGTTAACCCGTCCTAGTGCTGTGAGGGGCGGGGGGAAGAGAAGCAATCATCAAAATCTCATTAGGACCTTATTTGCCATGCACACAACCAATGCCATGATTTTGCCTTGCTGGTTCTGTCTAAGGTTTTGCATATGAAGCATCATTCATTCAACGGTTTTTTTGAGAACGACCACGGTCTAGGCATTGTTCTAAACACTGACTTACAGCAAATAACATTTATGGTAGTGGTTTTCTAATTTGCTACAGAGTAATTGAGAATAACTCTAATATAAAACCTTTTTGTTGGAATCCTAACTTTAAAATAAGTTCAAGTGGCAATAGTAAAGCATGACCTATCTGGGAAAAATTACTAAAACTCTGCGCTGGGACTGTGTGTTTTTTTTTTTTTTAATTAAGTTTAGATTTTAAGAATATTACAAAGAATATGCAATCATAATATGTGTATATGCATGTATATATATATATGTGGTATGTGTGTATGTGTGCAAAACACCAAGCCTTCTAAATAGCTTCAAACATTTTAGAGGTACAAATTCTTTCTGAAGTTTTCATATTCCCTCTGCATTTATATGTTTATCATTAGGCTGAGAAAACAAAAACATCTTTTTGTAGCCTGCTTGCTCCAAAATGGATTCTCATGACACTTGAAAAATTTAAGTAAAAGAAAAAAGTTTACATAAATTCCATAGGAGTTGGCCTGGTCAGGTATCTTTATTTCTCTTTAACTACTGACCTCCTTACAATGGGAGCCAAGCTGGGTAGGGTGGGAGAAGCTTGGAGGCTGTCTTGGTGCTTGGTGCACATAGCTAGCTCTTCCTGGCGACCTTCCTGACTTTTACCTCCAGGTCTGTTCTCTAGATCCCTACCCTACTTAGGATGGAAGTGTACTTGGAATACAGATGATTTTGTCAACTACCCTGGGTAGTGACTCCTCAAATCTCAGGTGCCCTCCAGTTCCCTACCACAGAGCTCAGACCAAACTGATATTTTCCCCCTAAGTAATTTTTTTTATTATGGTAAAATATATGTAACATAATATTTATTATTTTAACCATTGGCAAGTGCATATTTTAGTGGCATTAATTATATTCACAATGTTGTTTAACCATCACCACTATCTATACCCAAAACTTTTTCATCATCTGCATCATCTATTAAACACACAATAACTCTTTTCCCCTTCTCCTTTCAGCCTCCAGTAACCACTATTCTACTTTCTGTCTCTATGAATTTATCTATTCTAGGTATCTCATGTATGAGGAATCATATAATACTTGTCCTTTTGTGTCTGGATTATTTCACTTAGCATGATGTTTTTTCTTTTTTTTTTTTTTTTTTTGAGTTGGAGTCTCACTCTGTCGCCCAGACTGGAGTGCAGTGGCTGTTCCCGGCCACTGCAGCCTTGACCTGCTGGGCTCTGGTGATCCTTCCGCCTCAGCCTTCCAAGTAGCTGGAACTACAGGCGCGCACTGTTACACCCAGCTAGCTTTTTGATTTATTGTAGAGATGAGGTCTCACCAAGTTGTCCAGGTGGGTCTCGAACACACGGGCTCAGGCAGTCCACTCACCTCATCCTCCCAAGGCGCAGGATTACAGGCTGAGCCACCGAGCCCAGCTAGCATGATGTTTTCAAGATTCTTCCAAGTTGTAACATAGATCAGAATGTCATTCCTTTTTATGGTTAATGCCATTCCATTGTATGTATATATCACATTTTGTTCATTCATTCCTTGACAGCCACTTGGTTTGTTTCTACCTTTTGTGTATTATGAATGATGCTGCTAAGACAGGAGATAGCTAGAAAAAGGTTAGGCAGACAGACAGGCGAGTCCTCTGGTAACAATGTAGTGAATTCCTGGCAGGCCTCTCCTGGCAGGTCTCTCAGGCTAACACGCTCCCTCCAAGCCTCTCAAGTTAGAGCTAAAGTCCTCACTGCTAGGATTGAAAAGCAACCAATCTGAACAGCAACAGCTCACAGCTAATGCTAGCCAATTGGCTTGGACTTAGGGCACCAGGCTTTCAGCCCCAGATGGGCAACCCCTTCGGGTCCCCTCCTCCCATGGGAGCTTTTATGTCCTCAATAAATCCTGCTTTCTCACTTTCCGGCTGTCCACGTCCCTCATTCTTTCTGGGCATGAGACAAGAACCTCGACCCTGAAGAGCTGCAAACTGACGAGCTGCAGAACATCGTCGGAGTCTAAAAGAAGTCATGCACCCCAGAGGCTGGTTTGCTAACAGAGCCAACTGAACCAGGAAAGCTGCTGGAGGAAGGCGAGACTCCGAAGTTGAGGCACCCAGGGGGCTAGGCTTGCCAGCCCACCAAACCAGCAACACTCTCAGGGCTTGGTTTGCCAGCCCTTAGAGCCAGCACTCCGGGGGCTACACTTGGCCCCACCCCCCGGTAACACTCAGGACTTGGGTTGCAAGCCCATTAGAGCTGACACTTGTGAGGCTAGGCTTACCAGCCCCCTCCACGACCCTCTCTGGGCTTGGCTGGCTGATCCATTGAGCTGACACTCTTGAAGCCCAGGCTGACCTGAAAAATCTGCATCACAGCTATGAACATGGGTGTACAAATACCTGCGGAACCAGGTCCCTGCTTTCAATTATTTTGAATAGTATACCTAGGAGTAGATTTGCTGGGTCACATGGTATTCTATGTTTAACCTTTTGGGAAATCATGGTCAGGCCTGTTTTCATGCATGAGTAAGGGCAAGCATTCAAAGTAGTCCTGGCATGGGCTAACAATTAAACTATTTCAAAGTGTCAATTAAAGAGCACTCAGACACTTTGAAATAGTTTGAAGTTCTTCAGTGTATGGGTTGAAGACTTTCAATGTTGTGGTTTTAAATGAAAAAGAGCAGGCCAGGCTCGGTGGCTCAGCCTGTAATCCCAGCACTTTGGGAGGCCGAGGCTAGTGGATTGCCTGAGCCTGCAGGTTCGAGATCAGTCTGGGCAATTTGGTGAGACCTCATCTCTACAATAAATAAAAAATTAGCCAGGCGTGGTAGTGCACGCCTGTAGTTCTGGCTACTTGGAAGGCTGAGGCAGAAGGATTGCTGGAGCCCAGTAGGTCGACGCTGGGGTGGCCGTGAGCATGCCACTGCACTCCAGCCTGGGAGACAAGAGTGAGATTCCAACTCAAAAATAAAATAAAATGAGAAAGAGTAGATTAAATTATGGGGGAAGGTGGGGCAGGTGGAGAAAATAGATGTCTCTTCCTAGAGTGAGAGGAATTAGAAAGGAGTAAGTAAACTACATTATTTTACCTACTGACATTTGCTTTTACAAGACATTGTCAAACAGCTAGCTAATTTGTTTATTCTTGTGGCTATTATGTAATAAAATAGAATACAGTTTTTAAAAGGCAGCAGCAAACAAAAGGGGAAATTTCTTTGCTGTGTGACAAAATAGAGATCTAAGGTGATGCCTAAAATATAATTTTAGGGGGCCTTTGATATTGTACCAATAAGAGACATTACTTTTCTTTTCCAAGCCTCTGGGAATATAAAGTCCTGTTTCTAATATCAAAGAAGAGCGCTAGCTGATACTATTTCCAGGTATTGAAACAGCTTTAGTAGAAAATACCTCAGCTTCTATTCCAACAGCTTAGAATATTGGTCAGATGATGGCTCTTTAACAAAGGTCACATACACTGTGCATCTGTCCATAATCTTGGGGGCAGAGTTCAAACAATGACTTTGAAGATTTGAATGGAGATTTGGTTGCAACGAATGGTCAAATAGTTACCTAATTTATAACACGTGGCAGGGTGAGTATTTATTAGCGAATATAAGCATAGGCAACATATCTTCATGTGCCTGTAATTTTATGCATGCACTCTGATGACATCTTTTAGAAGATGATGATGACCTTATCGAGGTGAAACCCGGAAGCTCTGTAATACCTTAACTATGCATGATATTTTATAAGTCAGAGAACTCCAGGAACCCTTATCAAACCAATCCTGTTTTTAATTAAGGTCAATATCCAAAGGGGAAAAAAATGGGGGAGAACACACACACACACACACACACACACACACACACACATTGAGAATTCAGAAGAGAACTATACAGTGAGAATGAAGAATTCTAAGACTTAAAAAAAATTATAAAAATGAAAGTTGAAAAGCATTATCTGATTGAGCACCTTTGTTGAATGATTTATGTCAAATATGAAGGGAAGGTTCCCAAAGAATACAACTATTAAACTTTAGGTTGGGGATCTATAGCGTACTATAGTCAACTACAGTAGACCTCTTGCCTTGGAGGTCTTTGAAAATGAGATTTAAAAAAATCAGTAAAGTTGGGCATGATGGCTCATGTCTGTAATTCTAGCATTTTGGGAGGCCAGGATGAAAGGATTGCCTGAGCCCAGGAGTCCGAGACCAGCCTTGGCAACATAATAAGACCTCATCTCTACAAAAATAAAATTTAAAAAATGAGCCAGGTGTGGTGGCGTGTGCCTGTAGTCCCATCAACTCAGGAGACTGAGGTGGAAGGATAGTCCCATCTACTCAGGAGGCTGAGGTGGAAGTAGGATTGGCCTGCTTCACCCTAAACAGAAAGTCCAGCCTGTGGTGAGTCATGATCATACCACTATGCCACGATGCCACTGCACTCCATCCAGCCTGGATGATAGAGTGAGATTCTGACTTAAAAAAAAAAAAAAAAAATCAATAGAGTGGTTTTAAACTAGTACTTCCCAAGTCAAGTGACACTGCAGGTTGGGACATTTGAAATACTCTATTTACTTTCCCTAGAAATGAAGCAAGCACTAACCTTAGCACCCATGTTGAGAGGAATAGGCAAGATGGTAAGGGCTTCCAGACTAGGGACCAAAGGGCGGTTGAGAAAAGCTACAATAAATCTGGTTCAGTGAAAAAGAAGAGACAATAAAGAACCCTTCCAGTTCAATACTCTTCTTTAGAATGAAAATAAATGAGGTCACATAAACATTAAATTAAAATCTATCCAAAAGTTTTAAAATGCATGTCTATTTTTTATATGGTAAATGTTATGGACCTCAAGGTGTGAATTGGGAAGGTTTCTGAGATTGTCCAGAGCAGTGGTTTTCACAATGGATTCTAAGGGAGTCCAGGGCTCTTTGGCCTAGTGAGAGGAAGTTTTGGCATTTGAACTTAAGTCTTCTGGGTTCAGTACCTATTTCTTGCTACTGTTTTAATGCCGTCTCTTGTGATTCAGTTAGGACTTTTCTACTTGTTCTGTTTCACATATTTGTGTTGTCTTAATGTCTATTTGGCCTGCTTCACACTAAACACAATTTAAAAATTAAATCTCACCATCATTTTTCAGAGATGAGCCTGAGCATCAGGAAGTTTAGTGACTTGGCCAAAAGTACAGTGGCCCCATGAGGATGAAGACCCAGTTTCCCTGACCTCCAGTGAGGCGTTCGTGGGGTTGTAAGAGAGCAAAGCAAATTTTTTTAATGGTAATGAAACAGGCCTTATAGGAGACTGTGTTGAGGAGATAAGGTCAAGGACCTTCAAGTCCTATGAATGCAATGTTTGTGGGGAAAGAAAGGTTTAAATCTGGTGCTGTCTTTGGTGGCTGCATTTTGCTATTATTTATTGCTGCATAACTAATTACCTCAAAGTTTTCTGGCTTAAATCAATACTTTATTATTACCTCTCATGGTTCTCTGGGTTGACTGGACTCAGAAGGATGGTTGTCACTTGTGGTTTCTCATGGATTTGCAGTTAGAGTCCACGGTTGGAGTCATTTGAAGATTTAACTGAGCTGGATTTGCAAGATGGGTCTTTCATTCCCAGGTCTGGTATTTCAACTGGGATGACTGGAAGAGCTGAGGGCTAGCTGAGCATTTCAGTCAGTCTTTGTGCGGTACTCCATATGGCTAGTTTTGGCTTTCATATAGCATAGCAGTCTCAACATTGTTGGATTTTTTTTTTTTTTTTACTTGTTGCCTGGTTTCCTCCAGACCATGTGTCCTGTAACACTAAGGTAGAATCTGCAAGACTTTCTATCATTTGCAGTCATGCAGCTTTACCTATGCTACATCCTATTGGGTAAAGGTGAGCCACAGGGCCAGCCCAGATTCAAGGCAAGAGAATTATTCATGAAGTGAATACCAGGAGCTGTGGTTCACTGGGGGCCATCTTGGATAATAAATACTACAGTGCAGATAATAGATTAGGCCTTCTGACTATAGATACTTTGTCACTGGGCATGTGGACAAATGAACATTTCTTATCCATTTTTTAAAAATTTTGAGTTGGCATCTCACTTGGTCATCCAGGCTAGACTGAAGTGACACAATCATGGCTCACCACAGCCTTGACTTCTTGGGCTCAGGCGATCCTTTCACCTCAGCCTCCAGAGTAGCTGGGACTACAGGCACACACCACCACATCCAGCTAATTTTTTGATTTTTGTTTTTTTGTAGAGATGAAGTCTCACTATGTTGTACAGGCTAGTCTTGAACTTCTAGGCTCAAGCAATCCTCCTGTCTCGGCCTCCCAAAATGCTGGGATTACAGGCATGAGTCACTATACCTGGCCATAAATGAATATTTTTTACAGTGCTGTTCTAAATGCATGAGATATAGAAGTGAACAAAACAGGCAAAACTCATGTTGTTGTGGCTTTTACATTCTAGTGGGAGAGACTGTACATTTAAAAAGTAAGCATGTAAATAACATAGTTCAATAGGTAAGAGATATAAAGAAAACAAAATAGAAAAAGATAGACAGTGAGGGAGGCCTATTTTACATGAATGATCAGGGAAACTTTTTTGAAAGGTGGCATCTCAGCTGAGCCTTGAATGAGAAGAAGGAGGAAGCTGTGTGAAGCTCTGGTTTCCAAAGCTTACCAGCCAGAGGGAAGAGAGAAGGTAAGGACCCCAAGGCAGTACTAAGCTTGTCACATTCTAGGAACAGCAAGAAGGCCACCATTCTCCACTGTGCCTGGAGTATAAGGAAGGAAGAGAAGGTTGGTGTCTCACAGAGATAATATCTTTGCTGTCCATTTGTTTATCACCTGTCTTCTCCCACAAGAATGGAATCTTTTCAAAAGCAAGAACCTTGTTCATCACGTTTACCCCATAGCCACAGTGCCTATTCATATTAAATGCTCAGTAAATATTTGTTGAATGAATGAATCGTTGAGTGGTTGTTTCTAACCACTGATTTTCAACCATAGTCATGTAGGACTCTAACTTGAGATTTTCTAATGTTGAATAATACTGGCCCTTTTTTTTTGCTTTGTAGTGAAAAACATAAGGAAACGAAAAAGAAATATAACAACCACCCTCCCAACTAAAAAATAAAACCTTTAGTTCAAGTTATTTAACACATGTCTGCTAGTTGAATGCAAGTGCCCCTAACGGATCAGAGAGTTTCCATGACTCCCAGATGGTCTAGCCCTGGAGTGAGTCCAAGAATCATTGTTTATAGTCCACAGGCAACAATTTTAGAGTTAAGGAATTGCTCACATTTTCTTAGAGAAACATTCAAACAGCTACTTCCTTTCCTTGTTTTGGGAACTAACGATTGCACCATCAATATTAGGACTGGCCTTTCTCTTTCCTTCCGCCATGATTTGGCATGTTCTGTTTTCCTTCCCATGAAATGTTTTGACAGTGAGGTCTATGTATTGCAATTGACACATCATTTTGAAGCAGGCAATATTTAATTGTTGATAAAGTAGTTTCTGCACATTACATGTTTTCTTTCTATCACTTATACTGCATATTTTTATTGCTTTTTTGGAATTCTCTTTTTTAGTATGTATATCTTCATTTTCTTTTTTGACAATTCCTATTAGTGTTTAGTTATATTTTCTTCCAATCTTTTCTCTATGTGGCTCTATTTCTTTCTTTCTCTGTCTTTTTATTTTTTTAATCTGGGTCACACTGTCACCCAGACTGTAGTGCAGTGGTATGATCATGGCTCACTCCTGGGCTCAAGCAATCCTCCTGCTTCGGCCTCTCAGTAGCTGAAACTACAGACATGTGCATGCCCAGCTAATTTTTTGATTTTTTTTTTTTTGGTAGAGACAAGGTCTCAACTATATCGCCCAGGCAGGTCTGGAACTCCTGGGCTCAAGCAATCCTTCCTCCTTGGCCTCTTAAAGTGTTGGGATTACAAGCATGAGCCACTATACCCAATCACACTATTCATTTTAAAAAGTCATTTCTTTTAAGCTAAAACAAGGAAATAAGTCGAAACAAGGAAGAAAAGATGAAACAAGAAATAAAGGAACACAGAAGACTCCTCGGGCAAATAAAGTTTTTCTCTCTCTCTCAAGTAGCCACAGATTTACTTTACTTTCACTTTCTCGCTGAATCTCACAAAGAAACCCTTCATTTGAGACAAATTGTGCAGCCCTGCCGCCCTCCCTTTTTTCCTTCCTTTCTTCCTTCCTGTTTTCCTTCCTTCCAACAAAAATATTTTGGATGCCTTTTGTATGCCAGGCTTTATTCTGGGTGATGGAGGTATAAAAATAAATAAGCACCATGCTTGTTATAAGTGAGTTTGCAGGCCATAGGAGAAACATATCGATAAACTGGTATTTATGAAACATATATACACAGAACTTTAGTCAAAAACTATCATGTTCTTATATCACAACCAGACGCTCGGTGCCAAATAACAACATCATGATGCCAAATGGTGAAAAGGGGTGACAATTTGATGCTTTGTATTATTCTGTTTCAGGTCCCACACAACCACCCCGCCTGCCCTCCACCCCACTCTCACATCCGCACAACCTTTAAAAAAGGTCCTAGGCTGAAAGTCAGGAGAACTGGGCTCTAGTCCAAGCTCGGTGCTTTTGCTGGAATGTGGTTCTATTAATGGAATATAGCACTGAAGTAACAGAACTGCTGGCCCTAAGGAAAGGACCCTAGACCATATAATTACAGCAATATCATTTCTTTCTGCCTTTATCCAGACAAACTATAGGAATGAGTGGAAACCTTTTGCATAGAAATGTTGTACAAATCAATTGCAAACAACTTAAATAATTTTCATGAGGAGAGAGTAATTATTGAGATGTATTCACTTGCGAGGATAAGTGCATTTATTCCCTTCCTATAGGGCTTTGTACTTTGCATTAGTTTCTAGTTTTAAAGGCTTACCAGATGAAAACAGAATATTTCCCTGTGTGTTAAGATAACAGACTAATGAACAGAATTTAGTTTTATTTTTAGTAGTAGTTGAAGAAATCAAATTAAAAATTTATCTTTACTCCATATCAATAAATATGTAATGAGCTCACTAGTAAGACACATATCAAAGGGTGATTCAAACACTGGAAATATTTAGTCTTAAAGAATCCAAAGCCCCCAGGTTTTGAAAAAATAGTGTATAAATTTGTAGTAGACATTACAAAGAAGCAGGTGATGGTGGGAATAGTCTTGGTTCTTGGCTTCTCAGTTTTACTCCCCAGGTGTCTTACGATATTTACTTTTCTGCCCCTGGATGTTCAAGGGATTGTTTGTGTTTTTCTTTTTTCCCTAGTAAATAATTTCTCTTGTTTGGGCTAGTTGAGTGAGTTGTCCTGGCAATAAGAGAGCCCTGACTGTGAGATAGAATAAAGGAAGGGTTAAAAGTCAGGCTGATCTGAGAATCTTAATATGCATAACCACATTGGGCAAGTGACTTACCTTCTTCAAGCCTCAATTTTCTCATCTGTGGGGAAAAATGGGAATAGCAATAGCATCTATTTTACAGAATCATTAGGAGATATAAAGAGACAATGTAAATAAAGGACTTAGCACAGTATACCAGGCACATATCACTCAATTCATATAAATTATTGATTATGATAATAATCATCATCATCATCACATTATTATTAACCAGAGCAGTATTTTAACAAATTGAGGATATTGCCCTCCCTTAGTTCATCAGCCCTCAGTATTTAATGGCAACCTACAGTGTGGAAAGTATTATGTCACATGCTGAAGATACATGAGATGTGACCTCTGTTTCCATCTGAATCTTCAACCCTATTTAGGCTAATTCTTCCCTGACAGAAATTAAAGTTGTAATCTTAGACCTGAAGCATTGATACATTTAAATTGCTAGATTTTAGCTATAATCTCTCATATTTCCTTGTTGTTTTTTCTCTCGGATATCCTTGTTACCACAAAAGCTTTAGTTTAACTTGTAAGAGTGCAGTGAGTCCCCTATATATAAATGAGTTCGTTCCAAGAGTATGTTCGTAAGTCCAACAAAGGTAGCCTAGGTACCCAACCAACACAATCAGTTAAATAGTACTATACTGTAATAGGTTTATAATACTTTTCACACAGATAATACATTTTGAAAACACAAAAAATAAAGACAAATTTTTTTTTTTAGTTGGAGTCTCTTCTGTTGCCCAGGCTGGAGTGCAGTAGGATGCTCAAGGCCACTGCAGCCTCGACCTGCTGGGCTCAGGCGCTCCTTCCGCCTCAGTCTTCCAAGTAGCTGTAACTACAGGGGTGCACCACCATGCACAGTTAATTTTTTGATTTATTGTATAGACAAGGTCTGTGTCACCAAGTCGCCCAGGCTGGTCTCAATCCCCTGGACTCTGGCAATCCTCTCCCCTTGGCCTCCCAAAGTGCTGGGATTATAGGCTTGAGTCACTGTGCCCGGCCAAAACAACTTTTTAATCTTACAGTTCAGTACCTTGAAAAGTACAGTAGTACAGTATAGTACAACAGTTGGTATCGAGTGAACAGGCAAGAAGGAGGAAAGGAGTTGGGAGATGGTAGAACTGAAGGACTGTCACTCATGCCTGATGCTGATGGCACAGGTTCTGGTTCCTTGCTGGATTCAATTTCATCTACTCTCTTGAAAAAGTGATTCAGTGATATCTGGGTAGTAGCTCTTTTTTTCTTGTCATAAATGACATGGTAGCACTGGATTGCATTCTGAACAGCTGCTGCAAACTTCGTGTACCCTTCTACGTTCAGGTCCTGTGCCTAAAAAACTAACAGTACCTCGTCAAATAAAGAAAATCTCCTTGCCATTTCCACTGTCATGAATCTCTCTGGTTCTTCAGTTACTTCTTCTTCCTGCTATCTCTCTTTGTTCTTTCTCTGGGCCTCCAATTCCACCGGGTCTTCATGAGTAAGCTCCTCATGTTGCACAACAAAAAGTTCAGTGAAGTTCTCTTGCAAATCTAGCTCCAGCTTCCCACTGAGGGTCACTAAGATGATGAAGACCTCTTGGAACTCCTCATTCACCTTCTCAAATCCACAAAAATCATGAACAAACTGTGGACAAAGGTTCTTCCAAACCACATTCATGGTCACAGCCACAATGTCATGTCAAGTAAAGTCAATGATTTTTATGGCCTTGTAGATGTTATAGTCCTTCCAAAATTGTCGTAAGGTTGTTCCTGATTCATCGCTCACATTTACTGCCTGACACAAAGTGTGATGCCAATAATATTTCTTGAAAGTTGCCATACCTCCTTGGTCCATAGGTTGGATGAACGATGTAGTATTTGGTGGCAGGTGCATTACTTTGACGTTGAGATGAAAATTGTGCATGAGTGGGGTGGCCCAGAGCATTGTTGAGCAGCAAAAGAATGTTGAATGCAACGTCCTTCTCCAAGCAATATTTCTCTACCTCCAGGATAAAGTGGATGGAAAAGCCAGTTTTTGAAAATGGCCTGTGTAACCTAGGCTTTGGTGTTACTCTTCCCCATAAGAGGAAGAGAGCTCTTGGCTATGTTTTTAAGGGCTCTTGGGTTCTCTGAGAAACAAGAGAAGCTTCAGCTTCATATCGCCAGATGTATTTCCACCAAACAACAGAGTTAGCCTATCCTTTGCTGTTTTATAGCTTGTCATCAACTTTTCCTCCTTACTGATGTACCTTCAATCTGGCATCCTCCTTTTTTTTTTTTTTTTTTTTGAGTCAGAGTCTCACTCTGTCGCCCAGACTGGAGTGCAGTGGCTGTTCCCGGCCACTGCAGCCTCGACCTGCTGGGCTCTGGCGATCCTTCCGCCTCAGCCTTCCAAGTAGCTGGAACTACAGGCGAGTACTACCACACCCGGCTAATTTTTGATTTATTGTAGAGATGAGGTCTCGCCAAGTTGCCCAGGTGGGTCTCGAACCTGCGGGCTCAGGCAATCCACTCACCTCAGCCTCCCAAAGCACGGGATTACAGGCTGAGCCAC
>CAUYQG010069195.1:0-10697 GCA_963574415.1 Tarsius wallacei
ATTTATTGTAGAGATGAGGTTTCGCCTGCCCAGGCGGGTCTCGAACCCGCGGGCTCAGGCAATCCACTCACCTCAGCCTCCCAAGGCGCGGGATTACAGGCTGAGCCACCGAGCCCGGCTTGAACATTATTTTTAATGACAAAAAGTGAGAAACAACATCAAATGCTCATCACTTTTAACCAATAGACAGTCATGCACTGCATAACATTTCAGTCAATGATGAACCATATATGACAGCAGTCCTGCAAGATTATAATACCTTATTTTTACTGAGCCTTTTCTATGTTTAGGTACACAAAATATCATGTGTTACAACTGCCTATAGTATTTAGCACAGTAATGTTTTATACATGTTTGTAATCTCAGAGCATATGGCCTAAGTGTGTAGTAGGTTATACCACCTAGATTTGTGTAAGCCTAGGTGTTGTGTAGGATGTTCACACAACAATGAAATCACCTAATGGTGTATTTCTCAGAATGTATCCCCATCATTAAGTGATGCATGACTGTGTATGTTTGTATAGATATAGAAAAAAGTCTGGAAAGTTAATCAAAACCTGTATCTAAGAGATGAGAAGAGTGAGTAGTAAGTAGGAGATTTTTTTTTTCTCTACATTTTTCATTATTACTTGAAATATTTAATGGCCTGCATTACGAGTTTGAACTCCTGGACCCCACCCAGGCCTGTGGAAGAAATCTCTGGGTGTGAGGCCTGGGTATCTGAATTTAACAAACATCCTAGATGATTCTTACAAATAATAAAATTTGAGAATTAGAGACCTAAAAAACGAGATAGCCAAATTGGTTCTGAGGCACGTTTACTTAGGTGACGAAACAATAACGATGTCTTACACTTTTGTATTGAGTATTCTACTTTCAAAACTTTTTAATATTTTCTTTCCTCCAAAGTAATCAGGATAGATATTGCCCCATTTTAGAGAATAAATGATTAAAAGTGCTTGAGATAACTTTTCTGAGGCACTTTTCTTTATATGATGCAAAGTGTCCAGTCCCTATGGGTATTCAAGCCAGTGCTATGGCTTGAATGTTTGTGTCCCCTCCAAAATTCATGGGTTGAAACTGAATCCCCAGTGTGATAGCATTGGGTGGTGAGGTCCTTAAGAAGTAATTAAGTCATGAGGCTGAGCCCTCACGCATGAATTAATGCCATCAAAAATGGCTCACTGAAGGTTAATTGTCTGCCTTCTGCCTTCTTCCTTGTGGAGATGAAGCCTTCCTCCCTCCAGAGAATGCAGTGTTCCAGGAACCATCTTAGAATAAGAACCATGAGAGTTGCTGGCACCTTGATATTGGGCTTCCCCACATCCAGAACTGTGAGCCAGTACACTTGTACAAACTAATCAGTCTCAGGTGTTCAGTTAAAGCAGCATGAACAGATTAAAACACTGTGTCCTCACTATAAAGAAAGGACTTAGTTGCTTTCCCCCAAGGCTCTTACCATTTATTAGTCACTGGTTCAGAGCACACAATGCACACTACAGGAGAGCACCTCAAGCTTACCTGGCTTGTCCCATAATCAGGTGAGTAATGTGCCATTCCACTATTCCATAGGGTTGGCTGCTGCTGGGGGATGAGGTAAATAGAAAGACCTGTAACTCACATAGAAATTAATCCATTACCTCACTTGAAACCTTACAATAAAGTGAGTTCTTTGATAAGATGCAGTACAATTGTCCTTTGGTATCTATGGAGGATTGGTTCAAGAACCCCCCTCACTCCCCACCCCACTAGGATACCCAAATGCACAGATGCTCAAGTCCTTTATGTAAAATGGTGTAGTATTTACATATAATCTATGCACATTTTCCCATATGCTTTACATCATCTCTAGATTTCTTATAATACCTAATATAATATAAATGCTATGTAAATAGTTGTTATACTTTATTGTTTATTTGAATCTTTTTTTTTTTTTTTGAGTTGGAGCCTCACTCTGTCACCCAGGCTGGAGTGCAGTGGCACACTCGGCCACCCCAGCGTTGACCTGCTGGGCTCCAGCAAACCTTCCACCTCAGCCTTCCAAGTAACTGGAACTACAGGTGCATACTACCACACCCGGCTAATTTTTTATTTATTGTGGAGACGAGGCCTCGCCAAGTTGCCCAGGTTGGTCTCGAACCCTCAGGCTCAGGCAATCCACTCGCCTCTTTCTCCCAAAGTGCTGGAATTACAGGCTGAGCCACTGAGCCTGGCCTGTATCATTTTTAAATTGTTACTTTTATTGTCTTTTTTCCCCCAAATATTTTCCATCTGCTTTGAATCTGTGAATGTGGAACCTGTGAATGTGAAGGGCCAATGGTACTGAATGTAATATCTTAATTTTTTTTTTTTTTTGAGTCAGGGTCTCACTCTGTCACCCAGGCTGGAATGCAGTGGCACTATCAGGGCTCACTGCAGCCTTGACCTCCTGGGTTCAGGCAATCCTTCCACCTAAGCCTCTCAAGTAGCTGGAACTACAGATGTGTACCACCACACTTGGCTTATTTTTAAAATTTTGTGTAGAGACATGGTCTTGCTATGCTGTTCAGGCTTGTCTTGCAATGTTACTCAGGCTGATCTCAAACTCCTGGGTTCAAGCAATCCTCCCACCTCAGCCTCTGGAAGAGTTGTGATTACCCGTGTGAGCCGCTGCACCCGGCCTGAATGTTATGTCTTTATGGTATGTCCACTAACGGGGGATGCTGGCAGAGGCACGATGGGCAGGAAAAGCAAATCTGATCCAGTGTCTATTGCAGCAAAGATCATCTGCTGTCTCCAAAGAAGTGCAGTCTGTGTTCCATGAGGTGGCTGGTAGGTCCCCTCTAAGTATGGCACTATTTCAGTTTCTGCTGCTGTCCTATTGGACATTCATCCAGGTAAGCCTGGGTAAAGGGAGGAACATGGTGTCCCGCCCACAGTTATTATTGTTCACTTTATTGTAAAATGCTTCCTTTGAGGAAAACAGAAGATACCATGGCTTGGCTGACAAATTTTTCCTGAGGAAAAGAGAGATACCCAGGGAACCCCTAAAAGATAATTTATGGGGAAATGGGGACCTTAACTGGGCTCAGTAAGCCCTGGTTTAGCACAAAAGTATTAACGATTCAGAGAATTTCAAGTTACATGTTTACATTTACTCTGAGTTATCACATCTCTTCTTGGGAAGAATGAAGTTTGTAAACATTTCACTAAGTAAAATTAAATGTGTTTTTAATGTTTTTTAAAGCACCCTCAGAAGTGAGAGCCTGCTGTAAGCTGAATCATGTCCTGCTGCCCAAATTCATATGTTGAAGACCTAACCCCAATGTGACTAGAACCAGGGTCTTGAGGGAGTAATTAAGGTTAAATGAGATCATAAGGATAGGGTCCTAAATCAATAGGATAATGGCTTTATAAAAAATGAAAGAGCAAGAGTAAGAGAGAGCAAGGCAAAGGAGAGAGAGAGAGGGATGTGCCATGTGAGGACATAGCCAGAAGGTGGGTGTCTGCAAGCCGGGAAAAGGGCCCTCATCAGGAACTGAATTGGATGACACCTTGATCGTGGACTTCCCAGCCTCAAGAACTGTGGCAATTAAATTTCTGTTGTTTAAGCCACCCATTCTGTGGAATTTTTTTTAAAAGGACAGTCCAAGCTGACTAATACAGGGCCTTTTGGAAGCACTTGTATAAATATACTTGGAATCTGGGCCCACTCTGAAAGGTCCATCTATATTCCTTTCCCCTGACTTCCTTGTGCCAATCCTATAATGTTATTCCTGTCAAGTCTCTAGCCATCCAGCCAAACCATTAGCCACTTTCAAAGCATTTCTCTTTCCTTGGGGCACAATAAACCTTTGTGGAAGGCTAAAAGATAGAATCACAGTATACACGTACACATGCACATGCACACACACACACACATACACACACAAACATATATATTTCATCTTTATACATTCCCTACATTCAGAAGGATTTATGAACTGATTGCTGGGTGGCCAAGACTTTGTCAGGCCTATATAGCCAGAGAGAGAGGGAGAGGAAGAGAGAGAAGGAAGAAGGGAAGAGATTAGGAGGAAGAGAGAAGAGGGAGGGAGGGAAGGAAGGAAGGGAGCAAGAAAGAGACCTCCAAACATGATAAGGCCCAGAGCTATGTATCCCATGGCCCAAATAGGTAAATAGGCCAAATTTTAGGCAGTTTGAACATCAAAATAGATAATGATGGTGTCATGAGCTCAATTGTGTCTTTCAACATTCATATGTTGGAATCCTAACACCCAGTACCTCTGAATGTGACTGTACAGTGTTTGGAGATAGAGCCTTAAAAGGGTAATTAAGGTAAAATGGAGTATATATGAGTCCTAACCCAATGTGACTGCTGTCCCTGTAAGAGGAGGAGATTGAGACACAGACGTGCATGGAGGGAAAACCAGCTGAAGACACAGGAGAAGATGGCCATCCGCCAGCCAAGGAGAGAAGCTCTCAGGAGAAACCAATTCTGCTGACACCTTGACTTTGAACTTCTAACCTCCAAGACTGTGAGGAAACAAATTTCCCTTGTGTAAACTACCCAGTTTGTGGGACTTTGTTACAGCAGCCCCAGCAAACTGTCACAGATGGTAACATACCACATTGAATAGTGTAGGAATTCATGAGTGCTTACCGATGCAAATAAATGAATAATAAATGGAGGAAAAGGAGAAGAAAGCACTTCCTTACAAGTAGAATGCCAGGAATAATGTAAATGGAAAATCAACATTTGGTAGCCACTGTCATAATTGATCCAGACAAGAGCATTTATGTGAAAAGTAGCAGATAAAAATTTGATGAGAAATGGATATTTACTTAGCCTAATAGTCTCTCCTCAAAAATGACAAAGTAAAATAGTGACTTTACAGTGGAAAAACCTGGCAGACACAACCTTAGCTGATCAAAATTAACATCACCACTGGGCGGGGTGGTTCACACCTGTATTCCCAGCACTTTGGGAGGCAGAAGCCAAAGGAATGCCTGAGCCCAGGGGATGGAGACCAGCCTGGGCTGCTTGGTGAGACCTCGTCTCTACAATACATCAAGAAATTAGCCAGGCTGGTGGCACATTCCTGTGATTCCGGCTACTTGGATGGTTGAGGCAAAAGGATCGCCAGAGCCCAGCAGGGCAACAGAGTGAGACTCAGACTCAAACAACAACAACAACAAAAAGAACGTCACGAATAACAGGACATCATGTGCCTCTTTATAGGGGTACAGATAACATCTGTGTATTCCAGCCCAAACTGTATCACCTGAAAACAATCATAAGAAAACATCAGACAAACCCAAATAAATGCTTTGGCTGGGGTAGTGGTACCCTGCCTGTAGTCCCAGCCACGGAGAGGCTAAGGCAGAAAGATGGCGTGAGCCCAGGAGTTGGATTCCATCCTGGCCAACATAGTGAGACTCATCTTAAAAGAGGGGGGAAAAAAAAAAAAGACCTGTTTTCTGAAAAAATGTAAAGGTCATAAAAGACAGCAAGGCGGAACTCGGTAGCTCAACCTGTAATCCCAGCACTTTGGGAGGCCGAGGTGAGTGGATTACCTGAGCCCGCGGGTTTGAGACCACCTGGGCAACTTGGCGAGACCTCGTCTCTACAATAAATCAAAAATTAGCCAGGCGTGGTAGCGCGCGCCTGTAGTTCCAGCTACTTGGAAGGCTGAGGCAGAAGGATCGCCGGAGCCCAGCGGGTCGAGGCTGCGGTGGCTGGGAGCGGCCACTGCACTCCAGTCTGGGCGACAGAATGAGACTCCAACTCAAAAAAAAAAAAAAAAAAACCAAAAAGACACAGCAGACTGGGAAGAACTACTCCAAATTAAAGCAAACTCAAGAGAGTCACAGCCAGTACATGCAACGTGTAGTCACGGATTAAACAATTGACAAAAGTTGCATATGGAGGGTGGATTAATAGCATCAGTGTTGAACTTCCTTGTGGTAATTGTAGTTATGTAAGGGAATAAGACTGTCATCGCGCATCCAGTCTACCAATCAATAGCCGCTAGCCACAGCGGCCGCCTCCTCTCCGCGGCTATTTAGTGATGATTCAGATGACACCTCCCAGCGTTTCGCCCTCGCCCTGGCATCATCCCTTTCCCTGCTCCAGGCTTCTCCTCTCCGTCCGTGCCTTACCCTGCACTCTCTCCCCACCCGGCTCCTTGGTTCTGCTTGTCCCTGCCCTCTTCTGCGTCCTCGCCTTCCAGGCCTCCCGCTCTGCCCTCTACGGCCCCTCCAGGCGCGCACCCCCAGACCCTCGCTCCGCTGCGCGCGTGCGCCCTGCGCCCCCGGGAGCCCGGCTGCGGAGTTGGAGAAATTCCGGCAGCTCCCGGCGCGGTTCACGCGGGATCGGGGCTCCGGGGCAGACGTCCGTGCGGTCCGGGACAGGTGGCTGCGCTCCCCGCTATGGGCTGCTCCAGCAGCGCCCTCAACAAGGCCGGCGACAACAGCAGGTTCCGCAGCGGTGAGCAGGGGACCCGGCGCCACGCGGGCTCGGGACTTGGGTGGGCTTCCTCTTCCGGAGGTCCCAAAGGTGCGCCCCGCGGCCACCCCGCCCGGCAGGGGGCGGGCTCCCCCCGGGAGGATGGGAGCGGGACCCCGAGCGAAGCGCGACTTCCGCGCGAAGCCCGGAGCTGCGCTGCTGTGACCGCGGGCGCGGCTGTCCCGGCGCGCGGCGCTCGCTGCCCCACGCGGGGGCCGGGCCGGCGCTGGGCTCATCCTGTGCGCTGATGGGATCGCGGGGGATTGTGGCAAATCCCTCACGCGGGTAGCTGCGGCATCCCCTTAAAACAGATGGCAAGTGTCCCCTCAAGACTTTCTCCCCTTTGCCCTCCTGCCGGCATTTCTGCAGCAAAGATGGCAAAAGATGCGGAGAACACGGAAAACACAGCGTTCAGTCCATCAAATAGGTTCGAAGAGGTCAGACACACGTTCCCCTACTTGCGGCATACGTAGTGTGTATGTGATTAAAAAGTGGCCATCACTGACTCCTATAAAGAAACCCTGGCTGGGCGCAGTGGCTCACGCCAGTAATCTCAGCACTTTGGGAGACCGAGGCGGGAGGATCGCTTGAACCCAGGAGTTCGAGACCAGCCTGGGAGAGCATAGCGAGACCTCATCTCTGGGAGAGAAAAAAAAAGCTGGGCGTGGTGGCGCGGGCATCTACTACTATATAATAGCCCTGTGCTTGGCTAGATGACTAGACGCGGGGAGCTTGCAAGTGATCCTGCTTGTGGAGGTGGAGGAGGCAGACAATAAACACATGAGACAAATGGTTAAGATGGTTTCTGACAGTGAAAAGTACTGTAAAAAGTCTAAACGCAGATACACAAATTACAGAAGGACTGAGTTTTACAGCCCAAGTGCTTCTTAGATTTTGGACGCCTGACGTTCTTGACAAACCTCTGAAGGTTAAGCAGATTCCTTTGAGCTAATTTACAGTCTTCTGCAAGGCTAACTTTAGGGGGAATTTTATACTCTAGTTAATTTTCCTCTTCACGGGTCTCTCAGCATCTTGAGTTATTGCAATAACAGAAACGTCTTCCTCTAATTTTGTAGTAGAGCACAGGAATGTCTTGAATGTTTTTTCCAAGCCCAGCCACTGTGTCCTAATCAGAAGTATGTTGTATTGCTGTTACTTTTGTGTTGTACGACAATCTTTTTGTAGCTTCAGTAGATAATAGAAAGCAATAAAAGTCAGGAAATAGACAAACAATTTAAACCATATATACAAGTGATTCCATACCCCTGGTTACTACATCAATGTGAAAAGATGGGAAAGTCCATTCCTGACGCACAGTGCTCGTGAACCTCTTCCTGAAGAGGTGATAATATGCTCTGAGGAGGCCAGAGCAAGGAGCAATTTCCTTGCTGTTTCATGTCTTCTTGGATGAAATCAAATGGAGTTTTGCATTCTGTTCCACGATAAATCCTTGTTGGTTTTAATATGAAAAACTGAATGAAAACAGTTGCTTCTGGAAGATACATTATATTATTCTGGCTCCTCTTACCCGCTGCTATGCCTCAGACATCCTAGCAGTAGCATCCTGGTTATAAAGCAGAGCACTAAATCATTATCACAGATTTTTTTTTTTTTTTTGAAACTGTTGAAAACATGTAACTGATGAAACTCTTGGGGAGGAACAAAAGTATAGGTAGAACTGTGTGTGTGTGTGTGTGTGTGTGTGTGTGTGTGTGTGTGTGTTTTGTTTTTGAGTCAAGGTCTCACTTTGTCACCTGGGCTCTGGAGTGCAGTGGCACAGACACGGCTCACCAATCTTGACCTTCTAGGCCCAGGTGATCCTTCTGTCTCAGCCTTCTGAGTATCTGGAAGTTCCACCACATTCAGCAAATTTTTTGGATTTTTTTGTAGAGACAAGGTCTTGCTATGTTGCCTAGGCTGGTCTCGAACTCCTGACCTCAAGTCATCCTCCCACTTCGGCCTCCCAAAGTGCTGGGATCACAGGCATGAGCCACTGTACCCAGCCAGAATATTGGTTTTTAATCCCCTCAGAAGATAATGGACAGCCTTGTCTTAAAAAATAAAAAAAATTTATCACCAATATTCATAATTATCCACATGAGTTATGTTCTTTTATCTTTTAAAATTCTTGCTTTTATTGTTAGCCTAAATTTTCATGGATATTGTTCTGGAATAAATGTTAAAACACCTGACAACCAGTTTCAGCGTGTAGAAAATTAATTAATATACTGCCTAAATTTTTCGGTGCACATATTGAATCAATCAGCAGGTGTATTTTGCTTCTGCTCCTCAATCAGACAACCCTCTCCTGTAATTGGATACTATTGTATGTTCATCAACATTTCAACTTCATTATCTTGGAGGCCTGATAAATAATTCATTTCTGTTTCTGCAGCTTTAAACTTCTTTAAATCCTGTGTACAACCCCAAGCCTGTGTGTATGTGCTTTTAGACAAAACAGTTCAAGTTTATCCAAGTTTCAGTCCTTGTTTATGCATCTATTCACTGTACTCTCAGTGTCTAACAATGCTTGCCACATTATAAGCCCTCAGTAAATATCTGTTGAATGAATTACTTCATTTAATCCTTATAACAGTACTGTGACTAAGTATCATGATTGCCTCATTTTACAGATAAAAGTAAATAATTGACCCAGGGTCACAGGCTTCCGGGAGTCAGAACTGGGCTTTGAATCCAGATGCTGAAACCAGTTTGTGTTAACTAGACTTAAATCTGGTTTTGCCTCAGATCACTCTGAGTCCCCATTAGGTGTGTGGTCACCCACTATGGATATAACAAAATAAATCTAATCAAGAGTATTTATTCTGTGAGCCATGATCGTGCCACTGCACTCCAGCCTGGGCAACAGGGTGAGACCCTGACTCAAAAAATAAAAAGAGTATTTATTCTAATCCCTAAGTAATATTTCATTAATAATGTCTCTTTCCTGAGGTGCTACAGCTTAAGCACCCACAGGGACAAAGTAAATAGATGGTAATTATTGACAAATTCATTGCTAGGTTAATGTGTGCATTTTCACTTACAACTGTAATCATTTGTTTGTTCTCACCAGAACATTCACTAGCTGCTTGGAGTTCATGCTGTCTAGGGCATCAACTGAGGCTTGAATTTCACCCAGTTATGTGAATTGTTCTTTGTTCTGCGGTTGTACCTTGTCTTCAACCAATATTTTCACACAGTGACATTTCAGTCCTAACTAGACAAACATCTTTCCTTTGAATTGAAGAACAAACATCATCAACATTAAGCTTAATTTTATACACTTTTCTTGCATACAGAAATTATATAAGTGGAATTTTTTTCTTCTAAGTGCTAGAAGTGTCTGGATTGACTCTTGGGTGCCTTTGTGTCTTTTCTAGATCCTGGCACACAGAGAGTGCTCAGTATGTCTGTGGTAGATCTTATCATTGCACACAACTAATAAGCACTGTATATGTGGTTCCAAACTGTGAAACTATTTGGAAAAGGCAATCAGTGAAAAGTATACCTCCGGCCTCATCCCCACCATCTGCTTAGTTCCAGTCACACTTATGAGTAAACATTTGTTTTGTTTTGTTTGTATATTCTTCCAAAGTTTCTTTATGCATTATTTCTCTCTCATCTTTATAAAAATGATATACTAGCCCACCAAGGTGGCCCAAGACTGTAGTTCCAGCTACTCGAAAGGCTGAGGTGGGAGGATCATTTGAGCCCAGGAGTTCAAGGCTGCAGTGAGCTATGATCACTTATGCAAACAGACCCTACACTTCAGCCTGGGAAGCATAGTGATACCTCATCTCTTTAAAAAAAAAATGGGGGGTGCTATACCCACTGTTTTTCACCTTTTTTTTTTTTTTTTTGAGTTGGAGTCTCACTCTGTCACCCAGACTGGAGTGCAGTGGTCGCTCCCGGCCACCGCAGCCTCGACCTGCTGGGCTCAGGTGATCCTTCCGCCTCAGCCTTCTGAGTAGCTGGAATTACAAGCACGTGCTACCACGCCCAGCTGATTTTTTTTGATTTATTGTAGAGATGAGGTCTCGCCAAGTTGCCCAGGTGGGTCTCGAACCCGCGGGCTCAGGCAATCCACTCACCTCAGCCTCCCAAAGCGCGGCTCTTCACCTTGTTTTTTTCCACCCAATAATAGAGATTGTTCCATACTGATATATAGAGAACTTCTTTCTCTCTTCTTTTTTTTTCACACCTGCTTGAT
>CAUYQG010069196.1:0-19856 GCA_963574415.1 Tarsius wallacei
CTACTTCCTGCACGCCTCCTTTTATCTGAAGAAAATCCTCTCCCGGAAGTCCGTCCTCTCCCTATCCAACCTCCCCTGCAGGAGGCTGGCCACAATGGGTCCCATCCTTCCGCCTCAGCCTTCCAAGGAGCTGGAACTACATGCCCACGCTACCACGCCAGGCTCATTTTTGATTCATTGTGGAGATGAGGTCTCGTCAAGTTGCCCAGGCGGGTCTCGAACCCTCAGGGTCAGGCAATTCACTCACCTCGGCCTCCCAAAGCGCGGGATTACAGGCTGAGCCACCGAGTCCGGCTTTCTGCCTCTCATCTTTAGGTGGCCGTGAGGGAAGCAGCTGATTTAATGGATTGGACCATAAAACTTCGGCTCAGAAGGGGCTCAGGGTTCCAAGGTAGAAGCCTCTTCGCCCACTGGTTGGCAATTCCTGAGCCTAGCCGCAGTCAGAGGGGGAGGCCTCAAAGACCAGGCCTGGCACAGTCACCCCTGCCTCGCAGTGCTGCCCTTCCAGCGGGAAGAGTCCTTTTGGGCCAGGCCACTGCCCTGCCCTCTCAGCTCTGAGTCTGTCCCCAGCCCCCACTTGCTCCAGCCACGTGGAGCTTTTGGTCCTTGACTAACCCAACCCTGCCCTGTTTTTGTTCTTCCTGCCTTGAACCTGAGCACGCCCACTTCCGCCTGACAGAGCCTTCCAAGACCTGGAAAAACTCAGTGAGGGTGAAGGTGCAGGAAACTGAGATAGGAGTTTGGCTGAAGTGTCAACAGGCACAAAACCTGGAGAGAAGTCTGGCTAATGGCTAATTTCGAAGGGCTTGTCTCCTACAGCCCAGCAGAATCATTTGTGGAAAGATGTTCAAGCCGCTTATGCATGTGATTAAAGATACCTGGATAAGCCTGCTCATTGCAGCAGTTTGTAAGAGAAAACAAACAAAACAAAACTGGAGAAGAATTAATACTGTTAAAATATCGGCACTAACCAAAGTGATCTACAGATTCTATGTAATGCCTATCAAAATTCCGATGACATTTTTCAAAGATATAGAAAAAAATTTCTAAATTTATATAGAACTACAATAGACCCCAATTAGTCAAAGCAATTTTGAACAAAAAGAACAAAGCTGGAGGCACCATACTACCTGACTTCAAAATATATTACAAAGCTACAGTAATCATAACAGCATGGCACTGTCATAAAAACAGACATGTAACCAATAGAACAGATAGCCCAGAAATAAATCCATGCATTCGAAGCCAATTAATTTTCAACAAAGGTGCTAAGAACACACAATGGGGAGAGAAAATTTCAATAAATGGTGTATTGAATATTCGACTAGATATTCATGTGAACGAAAGAAATTAGACCCCTATCTCACACCATATACCAAAAAAACCAACTTAAAATAGATTAAAGTTAGCATAAGACCTGAAACTTATTATAGAACTACTAGAAGACAACACAGGGGAAAAACTCCATGACATTGGTCTGGGCAATCATTGTTTTGGATGTGGCCCCCAAAATACAGGCAACAAAAGAAAACAGACAAATGAGATTACATCAAACTAAAAAGCTTCTGCACAGACAAGAAAACAAACGGCAGGGTGAAAAGACAAACTACAGAATGAGAGAAAATATTTGCAAGTCATACATCTGATAAGGGATTAACATCCAAAATATATAAGAAACTCAGCTCTGTGGTAATAAAGCAAATAACCTGAATTTAAAAAGATGGGCAAATGATCTGAACAGACATTTCTCAAAAAAAGCCATATAAATGGCCAACAGGTATATTTAAAAATGCTTAATATAACCAATCATCAGAGAAACACAAAACTACAATGTGGTATCACCTCACACCTGTTAGAATAGTTATTATCAAAAATACAAAAAATAAAAAGTGTTGAGGAGAAAAAGGAAGCCTTGCACGATGTTGGTGGGAATGCAAATTAGTACAGCCATCATGGAAAACAGTATGGAGTTTCCTTAAAAAATTAAAAAAATAGATGGAGCTCGGTGGCTCAACCTGTAATCCCAGCATTTTGGGGGGCTGAGGTGAGTGGATTACCTGAGCCTGAGGGTTCAAGACCAGCCCGGGTAAATTGGCGAGACCTCGTTTCTACAATATATTTAAAAAATTAGCCAGATGTGGTAGCGCGTCTGTAGTTCCAGCTACTTGGAAGGCTGAGGCAGGAGGCTTGCTGGGGCCCAGCAGGTCGACGCTGGGGTGGCCATGAGCATGCCACTGCACTCCAGCCTGGGGACAGAGTAAGACTCCAACTCAAAAAAAGAAAAAAATAGAGCTCCTTGAACAATTATCATAATACTGTAAGAAAGGTGTTGGTAGTAGTGGGAAACTGCCAGGGGATGGGGGAGGGTGGGATTGGCAGTTGAGGGAAACTGCTAGGGGAGGGAGGAGCATACCTTATCAACAAGGGTAGCTGCATAATCAACATTTGTATACCTAACCCTGACTTGTACCCCCCTTGTTTAAAATTTAAAAAAAATTAAAAAAAAAAAGAAAAGAACTCCCCCCCACCCCATAGAGCTCCTTTGTGATCTAGCAATCCTGCTAACAGGTGTGTATCCACAGGAAATGGAATCGGTATGACCAACAGGCAATTGCCCTCCCACATTCATTGTGGCCTGAGTCATGAGAGCCAACATACAGAATCAACCTAAGCGTTCATCAGTGGATAATGGATAAAGATGATATATGTGCATACACAATGGAGTACTATTCATCCTTTAAAAAGTAGGACATCCTGTCGTTCGGGACAATGTGAACGAACCTGACTACGTTAAATGCAACAAGCCAGGCACACAAAGACAAACATGGCATGCTCCCAAGCGAACTCACAGAAGCAGAGAGTAAAGTGGTGCTTCCAAGTAAAGGGAGTCTGGGGAGATAAAAAGACGTTGGTCAAAGGGTACAAAGTTTCACTTAAAGAGGGGGAATGAGTTCAGTAGATCTATTGTACAACATGGTGACCATATGAGATAATAACAATGCATCGTATTCTTGTAAATTGCTAAGAGAATAGATGTTAAGTGTCCTCACCACAAAAATGATCAGTATGTGGGGTAACACACATGCTAATTTGCTCAATTGAGCCATTCCACAATGTATACAGATTTCAGAACATGGTGTATGTGACAAACAGATACAATTTTTCATTTGTCCTAGGTACCTCTGCATCTGGCTGTTCCTTTGTATCCTTTACAAGGTCTGACAATTAAGTTCACGAATGCATCCTAGAAAGAGTGCTATCTACCTCAGTGCTGAATATCACTGCGTTCACCCTTGAAGTAAGCTGTGCACCGACACCAGTGCCTAGTCCACCCGTCAAAGCAATTTTGGAACTCTTTTTCTGGAATGACCATCAGAGCTGTTGTCACATTACCCTTGAAGTCCTGTATGTCATCAAAAGGTCTTCCTTTCAACATTTCCTTTATCTTTGGGTAAAGAAAAAAGTCATTGGGAGCCAGATCAGGTAAGCAGGGAGGGTATTCCAATACAGTTATTTGTGTACTAGCTAAAAACCCCCTCATAGACAGTGCTGTGTCAGCTGGTTCGTTGTCGTGATGCAAGAGCTCCTTCGGGACCATTTTTACACACACTTTATCTTGCCAAGATTTTCAGTTAAGATTTTCCTAGCTATCTCTCTATCAATGTTTATTTGGTCTGCTATGCTTTTCACAGTCAGTTCACGATTTTGACACAATTCGATGAATTTTGGCCATGTTTTTTCATCAGTTCTGCTCATTACTGGTTGTCCTGACCTCTCTTCATCAGAGATGTTTTCTCTCCCCTCAGAAAAACGTTTAATCCATTTGTACAATGTTGTTTCTTCGTGGCATTATCCCCATAAACTTGGACTGTGTCCCTGATTTTACTTCTATTCTTGACAAATTTAACAAGAAATTTAATGTTTGTTCATTGCTCTAATTCCAGCTCTGACATTCTCACGACGGCACATAAAAACATGCAACAACAATGATGAACGCCACTCAGCAAGACACTGCCACATGCAGACACAGGCGCAACTGTGAGACACTGACATACCAAGGTTATGAAACCTTACCCAGCTGTTTGTACAGTGCTGCCCACGTAAGCACATGGTGACAAGTTCACAAACTTAATTGTCAGACCCTATGATATCTTTTATAATAAAATGGTAACAGTAAAGCACTTTCCTAAAAACAAACTGGAAACAACTGCTTAGCAACAAGAAACTTTGACAGAAGAATGTCACCACAAGGCATTGTTGCAGAAGGATGTGGTAGCTCTGCATAAAATGATATGAAAAACTGTTCAAGATGAATTGCTTAGGAGAAAAAGCAAGTTGCATGATCTCACTAATGCTGGGTTTTTAAAATCCCACAACTGTAAGTGTGAGCACTCCATTAAAAAAACCTGGAAGAAAGCGGTGGTGTAGACTGGTGAGGGGGATAGGCAGTCTTTGATTTTTGTGTGCATGAAAAATTCTGTATTGTGAGAATTTGTTATGGCTCGTATTAGCCTTGTAACAAAACAGGTAGAAACAGAGTTTGTTAATTAATCCCAATTCAGCTTAGGTTCTGTGTCTGGAAAACGTTCCTTGATTCCCCCATTTCCCCTCCACAATCTCACCGCTGCCGCCCTCTCTGAGTCTCAATGTTCTTTTCTGTACAGTGAGTTTTCATCATTTAACCTCACTACTTCTGAAGGCGCTCAATAAATGGTACTTATTATTATCTTTGTCAGAATCACGGTTCATAGTCGGACTGCCCCGCCAGACTCCGACTAAGTTGTGAGCCCCTTTTGGGGGAAATTTAGGAGTTAAGGGACGAAGAGCTCCAAAAAGACACCAGGAGGCGCAGCTTTCCAGGATGGAGCGACTTCTGAAAGGAGCAAAGAGCGTCGGAAAACGTTCTTTGCGAGAAGTGCCGAAGTCTTCCGGAAAGAGCCGAAAAACTGGGAGGCCAGGCCCAAAGGCGGCCACGAAAGTTACCGAGAGCTTCCGGAGAGAGCCGAGGAGTCGAGTAGCCCGGCTGACTAAGGTGCCGAGTGAGCACGGAGATAGCCGAAGGGATGAGAGTCGGGGTCACGAGCCTCTCCAGAGAGGTGCCGAAGGCTTTGAAAAGAGCCGAAAGTTAGGAGGCGGAACCGCTCCCGTAGGCCGGAAGTGTCGGAGGTGGAGGCGTCGAGTGGCCGAAGAAATCCGAGGATTTCCGGAGCGAGCCGAAGCCTCGCGACAGTTTCCGGAGAGAGCGGATCGGCTCCGAGCTGCCGCGCGGATCGTAGTCATGGCGGCGGCCAGTGCTGCTGCGGCGGAGGGTGGCGAGGAGCCCGCCCCGGAGGCTGAGGCGCTGGCCGCGGCCCGGGAGCGGAGCAGCCGCTTCTTGAGCGGCCTGGAGCTGGTGAAGCAGGGCGCCGAGGCGCGCGTGTTCCGCGGCCGCTTCCAGGGCCGCGCGGCGGTGGTGAAGCACCGCTTCCCCAAGGGCTACCGGCACCCGGCGCTGGAGGCGCGGCTCGGCCGGCGGCGGACGGTGCAAGAGGCCCGGGCGCTGCTCCGCTGCCGCCGCGCGGGTAAGGCCGACCGGAACCCGGATCCGGCGTGGGGTGACCCCGCGGCTCTGGGGCCCGGGCGACGGCGGGTGAGGGACTCCCCTGCGCGCTGCCTCGGTGTGCCTCAGTTTCTCCTTTCGCACTTTCCGCCATGGCCTTCCATCAGGAAGTGTTCTCCTTTCATCCCTCTCGTTCGTTGATTCCTAAGAAACCACGTACCCTGGCGGCGTCAAACATATTTTTCTTGGATCCAATTCGCGTGGTTCAAAACGGCTCTGCTGTCGTTGCTCGTCGTTGAACTTGCCCTTTGGCCTCCCTGGGCCTTGGTTTCCCTGTTAGACTTGTTTCAACTTTAGGTCATTATCTCTTCATTACTTTTTAAGAAACAGCAAGTACAAGTACTGGAGCCATGCTCTCCGGGTTCAAATACTACCTCTGCTGCTTCGTCTGCAGCCTTTCAACAGGTTATTTAGCTCTCAGCCTCAGTTTCCTCACCTGTGAAATGGAAGTCATAGTAGCAGTGTCCATGTCATAGGGATGTTGTGACTTTAGACGCGGTATGTGGCTGGCACATAGCCCTCAGTAAATGCTGGATTTCATTAGGTTGTTTTTTTGTTTGTTTGTTTATTTTGGTTTTTTTGAGTTGGAGTCTCACTCCATTACCCAGACTGGAGTGCAGTGGCACGCTCCCGGCCACCGCAACCTTGACCTGCTGGGCTCCGGCGATCCTTCCGCCTCAGCCTTCCAAGTAGCCGGAACTACAGGCGCGCGCTACCACGCCCGGCTAATTTTTGATTTATTTTAGAGACGAGGTCTCGCCAAGTTGCCCGGGTGAGTCTCGAACCCGCGGCCTCAGGCAATCCACTCGCCTCAGCCTCCCAAAGTGCTGGGATTACAGGCTGAGCTACCGGGCCCGGCGGTTTAAAAAAAATTTTTTATTATAACATCATTGTGCACCATCTCGGTAAACCTTGTTCTCAGGTGAGAAACTGAGGCTTTTAAGGAGGGGAGGTGACTTGCCCAAGGTTACACAGCTAATAAGCAGCCCGCCAGGCCCCTCACGCATACCCTGCTGACTCGAAGGCATTGGCTTTTCACGTGTATGCCTCTTTTGTTAGTATTTTTAGTCGCCTTACACTAGGACGTTGATAGGTGCTGGGAGATCTGGAGGAAAATTCAGCAGCAAACAGATTTAATGATGATTTAAAGAAGTTAATTTGTGTGTTCATATTTTCTGTTTTTACCCTCTCTGATGTAAATTCCATGAAGCAGGGTTGTAGCTGCCTTGTTTATTCCGTGTCCCCATTGATAGTCTCTCTGTTTCTAGAAAAGTATCTTGAGCCTGATTGATGTTAAGTAAAGATTCAGTGGCTAGGTTTGTATTCTCATGTTACAGTAGCAGAAACTGAGGCTTATAAAAGTGAATGTAACTTTAAGGTTACACAACTAATAAGGAAGGGAGCTGGGATTTGTACCCCATCCTTTCTGACTGCAGAGATGGATCTCTAAGGCAGCACACTGCCGGGTCTGTTGGTGTCTTCATGGGGAGTAAGTGTGACAATTGAAGTCCAGCCCTAAGGGGTGGTTTGGGGCAAGAGGAGGACGCTTTGGCAGTCCTAAAACTAGCTGTGGGGTGGTCTCAGGCATAGTCCTGCAGGATACAAGCGGGGAACCTTCCACGTGAGTTAAGTTGTACCATTATCTGCAGCATTTCTAAATCTTTTTCCTGAAATAAGTAGAGACGGAAACACTAGCTCAAGCTTTGAAAATTAATCTAAAAAACAAGAATCCAACCCAATAACCAACCGCCGGTTTCTTGGTTACAGGAATATCTGCCCCCGTTGTCTTTTTTGTGGACTATGCTTCCAACTGCTTGTATATGGAAGAAATCGAAGGCTCCGTGACTGTTCGAGATTATATTCAGTCCACCTTGGAGACTGAAAAAACTCCCCAGAGTCTCTTCAGCTTAGCCAACACAGTTGGGCAGGTTTTGGCTCGAATGCACGATGTAGACCTCATTCACGGCGACCTCACCACCTCCAACATGCTCCTGAAGCCCCCGCTGGCACAGCTGAACATCGTGCTCATCGACTTTGGGCTGAGCTTCATTTCGGCACTGCCGGAGGACAAGGGCGTGGACCTCTACGTCCTGGAGAAGGCCTTCCTCAGCACCCATCCCAACACAGAAGCGGTGTTTGCAGCCTTTCTGGAGAGCTACTCCACCTCCTCCAAGAAGGCCAGACCAGTGCTAAAAAAGCTGGACGAGGTGCGCCTGCGAGGAAGAAAGAGGTCCATGGTTGGGTAGGAGACTGTGGCAACTACTCGGTTGATACTTTTTCAAAGAAGACTTGAAGGAGTGCTATGTATATGAGATTCGACCTATGTAAAGGTGTGCGGGTGTTTTTAGGTGGTGTCCTGATCACACTTGGTGAGCGTCATGACCTGCAACTCGCTGCTCTCAGGACTGACCATCCATGGAAAACGTGTTCTGGGCAGATGGGGTATCTAACCTCAGTCGTGGCCAGGCTCTGTCCCAGCTTGTGACATGAATGCCTCATGCACGTGGGTTTGGCATTGAGTGATATAATGAGAACATTATTTCTTCAATCCTGGTGAGGCAAGGACAAAGTCTTAGTTGGCAATGGTGTTTTGTCAGCCTCTAACCCAGCATATTTTTGTTGCGTGCATGGTATATTCATCTTGAAACCAATTTTGTGGGATACAACCAGCATTTTAAAAATGAAAGAATCACAGACTAGAAAATATCAGTGCATTGTTTTATAAAGCTTGTTTCAAGTGTATATATTGACAAGGGTATATACTGGGTTTTGTCATAAAATATATTTATCTGTGAGGGTTGATTAAAAGATGTAAAATTAGCTTAACTCCAATTTTTCTTTCATAGAAAAGCAGGCTTATAGCTCTCAGGCAACTGAAATTGATGTACCATTGTTTTTTATTGCTGTTTTTGTGGTTACCCTCTAACTAAGGCAAGTGATGATAAAGTTTAAGTTTCTGTGGATGAAAAATGGAGATGATTTGTGTGTGTCACAGGAGTGAGTAGGAAGAGCAGAAACGGTGACGTGCCTGAGAGTGCTGCAGCTTGCTGAAGTCTGGGTTGGGGCGCAGGAAGGCTGAGTGAGGATGCAAAATACCAGCCACGAGCTCTTGACCTTGCCCAGCCTCAGGTTCTTTCCCCAGAGAAAGATGTGAGTGAGGGGAGCATATGATAAAGTACTTTTTCTCCTTGTCAACGCCCGTCAACAATTATGTTAGAGTCTTTATGTGCCTGACACCATATTGGGTACTGGGTACGTTGGTGAGCAAGACAGACCCAACGTCCATTTTTTTAAAAAATTTTTATTTTTAATAAAGTATTTTATCCAAAGCATACATCAAGATGTTCTGCTGTACTTACAAATTGTGAAATGAGTCACACAGCCAAGCTAATTGCATTTACATCACCTCACTCAATTGCTGTCTTCCTTAACACAGATATTTACCCTGTACATTTCCCTCTGCTCACTGCTTTCTCTGTATACCAGAAGTTTTGTTTTGCACTTCTGATTTTTTTTGTTTTTTTTTTTTTGAGTTGGAGTCTCCCTCTGTCACCCAGATTGGAGTGCAGTGGCCGCTCCCAGCCACCACAGCCTCGATCTGCTGGGCTCCAGCGATCCTTACGCCTCGGCCTTCCAAGTAGCTGGAACTACAGGCACACGCTACCACGCCCGGCTAATTTTTGATTTATTGTAGGGATGAGGTCTCACCAAGTTGGCCAGGTGGGTCTCGAACCCACGGGCTCAGGCAGTCCTCTCGCCTCGGCCTCCCAAAGTGCTGGGATTACAGGCCGAGCCACCAAGCTCGGCCTGCATTTCTGTTTTCATTCATCTCAAGGTATTTTCTAATTTCCCTTGTGGTATTTCTAATTTTCCTCTGTGATCCCTTGATTGTTTAAAAGTCTGTTGTTTAATTTCCACACACTTGTGAATTTTCTAGTTTTTCTTTTGCTACCAATTTCTAGCTTCATTCCATTGTGATCAGAGATCATGTGTCCAGGGCATTTTCTTGTGCAACAGACATTCTCGTGTCTGTTTTTGTTTACCGCAGACAGTGCCCCCCAATCCCTGGAGTGCTTGGCACATGCAGTTGACCAGGAGTGAGGGCTTTCCTTCCTCGGCAGTAGTGACCAGGAGAGAGGAGAACTAATATCCTTGTCTGCTCACTGTATGTTAGGCTCTGAGGAGTTTTCGTATGGGATCTCAGACACCACTAAGTTAGGCATTGTCCCATTTTATAGATGGAGAAATGCCCCCAAAAGAGGGAGCTTATTCAAGAGGTCACATATAGCAAGAGGTCCTTTTACCTGGCTCCAAAGTCTATGTTATTTCCACTGACCCTTTAAGAAATGAAGCACTGGGCACATCTTTATATTACTATAATGAGTACTGGCATCATAGCACGAATTTTTAAGGAGCTCCAAGGGCCACAGGAGCTGGCTATAATTTGGTCAATTAGTATTCTCAACATGACTGAGATGGCTCCTTCCTCAATTTCCTCACATGTGCTATAGGGCAATACCTACCTGGAGGGGTGTGGTTGGCTCGTGTGCAGGCATCAAGTCAACAGATCTAGTGCTCACACAGGCCAGATGCTGAAGATACAAGAGGGGACATGAGGCATGCTTACTCCTGGGAAACGTCAGATAAGTACCAAAGGCAACCTCAGCGATGAGTGAAGATGGGAAGGGAGGCCTGGAATGCAGGCGAGAGGTGCGTTCCAGGGCTGTGGTACACAAAGTGGGTAAAGGAGCGACAACCAGGTCGGTATGGCCGGCACACAGCCCACAAGGAGGAGGAGCAGAAACGAGGTGGGAGAGGTGGGCCAGGTCATGCAGGGCCTTGTCACAGATTGGGGCATGTTTTTAGTGGGATGCAGCGTTTTTAACGGTGCCATCTGATGAGTGTCTCGCAAGGGTTTCTTGAAGAAAAACTAGGGGCAAAAGGGAGCAAGAAGCCTGGAAGTGAGAAGGCTGCTCCAGCCAATCCAGTGAGGATGGCAGTCGGGGTAGAAACTGGCAAGTGTGCTCCAGCTACTCAGCACAGGGCCCGGCACTGGCGGGGTATGAAACATTGTGGTCAGTGGCAGCCAGGGTACAGCAGAGAAGGGAGGCTCGTGATCTCTAAACGTTCGGAGGGAGAAAGGGCGACTCACCAGCCAGCAGAAGTTTCACAAACATCCCTGGGAGGAGGCTGTCTACTTGTGTGCTCTGCCCTTGGCCCGTGATGGGAAATATGGAGTGAACAAACGTTCCTAGGCGAACAGTGGGTTCCTTCCCCATTCAGCGGCTCGCAAAGGGTGAAGGAGCCCTCTGTGGGTTCGGATCCCTCGAAGGCCACGTGGGGAACAGTAGGTGCTTTGCAGTGCTGAGCCACGGCACTCAGCTTTGCGTGGTTCCCACCTGGACCCAAGAACATGAGGATGACGATCATGTCACAGCTGAGGAAGCACTCAACAATGTGATATGTCCTAGGGTCACAATGAGTGACAGAGCTGCGATTCAAACACACATTTTTAACAACAGCAGCTGACTTTATTGCATCATTAGTAAGTTCTTTGCACGCATTAACCCATCTTACAAAGGGCACAGAGAAAGCACAGAGAAATGAAGTCTTGCCCCAGGTCACTCCGTTAGTAAGTGACAGAGCCAGGGAAATGTGACACTGAGATGTGTTCAACACTAAAAAGGAAATGGACCCACATTTCCTGGAACATTTCAAAGTGCTCCTGTGGCCAGTTCTGGAATAGAGTCCCCTCTGAAGCCTGCCTAGTGAGTGCCGCACAAAAGGCATGTTCTCACTGCATGAGCTGCCCGTGTCCATACCGTGTGCTGGTCAAGGGGCTGGGAACACCTGCACCAGGGAAGGCGTGTACAGGGCATGCTTGCTGATATAATGAAGACAGTAAACCTTAATCCTGATGCTGGTTCTAACCGACCCGAGTTTACAAAAACAGGCAGCCCTATGGGCCATAATTGGTCCATTTGGCTTTTTTAATGATTGCATTAGAATATTTGTCTTGGCCAGACGTGGTGGCTCACACCTGTTATTCCAGCACTCTGGGAGGCAGAGGCTAGAGGATTGTAAGAGCCCAGGGGTTCAAGACCAGCCTGGGCAACTTGGCAAAACCTCGTCTCTACAGTAAGTCAAAAAGCTAGTTGGATGTAGTGGCCTGTAGTTCCAGCTACTTGGTAGGCTGAGGAAGAGGGATTGCCTGAGCCCAGCAGGTCGAGGCTGCCATGACCGTGAGCATGCCACTGCACTCCAGTTTGGGCAACAGAGTGAGACTCCCACTAAAAAAAAGAGTAATAATATTTGTCTCAGTGACTGTTTTTGGCACCCCCTTCAGCCTGTGCCCTAGGCAGGTGACTGTCAAACCCTGATGGAGAAGTCCATGCTCTGGCAAGGACCTGCCCTTGCTGTGGTTGGAACGCATCCCCCAGATGTCATGTCTTGGGAACCTAGTCCCAAATGTGGCAGTGTTGAGAGTTGGGGTCTTGAGGATGTGCTTGGGTCATGTGGGCTCTGCCCCCGTGGGTGGATTAATCTATTCACAGGTAATCATGGATTCATTGTTTCTCATGAGAGGGAGACTAGTGGCTTCATAGGAAGAGGACGAGACCTGAGCACACCATTAGCTCATCTGCGATCCTCCCCCCCGCCCCCCGCCATATGGTACCCCCCAGCTTCTAGAGAAAACCCACCAGCAAGAAGGCTCTGGCTGATGCAGCCCCTCAACCTTGGACTTCCCAGCCCCCATCACTGTAAGAAACACATTCCTTTTCTTTCTGAGTTCCCCAGTTTCAGGTGCTCTGTTATAAGCAACAAAAATGGACTAAGACAGCCCCCAACCCTCTTTTAGGGAACAAGGAGTCTCTGTGTCCTTAATTCCAGCCACGGCAATTCCAAAGGACGGTGCTCTCTGTTGCCACCAGAGGTCGCAAGTTACTGCCGTTGGCTGCAGACAGGTGAAGACGCCTCCCTTCCGGTCTCCTCCTCCTCCGTTCCCCCCTCCTTCCTCTACTCCCTCTTTTCTTCCCAACTCCCTGCATCCCTTTGTTCTCCTCCTCCTTCCCTCCCTTGAACCTGTTCATGGGTTCACTCGCCACCTCCTTACTGAGCCTCCACGCAGGCAGGCACTGTGCTAATCGCTCACAAGAGCAAGAGGACCTGAAGAAGTCTCGTTCCTTTCCATGTTAACTTTTCACCCATGTTCTCGCTGCGCCTCTCATCCCTTCACTGGGTATTTAGTGAGCCCCTCGGCTGTGTCTGGCTCTGTGTTGGATCCTGAAGCCGCTTCCGTGAGGAGAAAGTCAAGTCACCACCCCAGAGGTCCCCCCCGCCATGGTGAGCCCTTCTGGGAACAATGGCCTTCCCCACTGGTCTCCCAGCTTCTGCCATGGCCCCTCTATCCCTCCTTATTCAGCCACCAGGGAGACCCCATTAAATCCAGACCATGCCCCTTCTCTGTTCAGAAGTGTCATGGCTTCCCATCCCGTGTCTCCTGGCGTACCAGCTGCATGGCCTGGGACCCCTCACTGTACCTCTCTGAGCCTCAGTATCTTCTGTACAATGAACTAGCTGTGGTGCCACCTTGTGGAGTTGCTGTGTACCTGGCGACGGGTCAGGAGCCCCAGGAAGCAGGCACGGAGATGCAGTCTGGCTGCAGGATGCTTATTAAGGCATGCTCTTGGGACCATCATCCCCAGTGGGAGGAAGCAGGAGAAGCAAAGGGAGACTGAGTCCTGACCCAGCAGCGCTTCCATCAGCAGTGCGTCCACCAACCCCGCCACCGCCCCCACCCCTAGCTCTGCAGCAGGAATGGCCCTAATGAGATGTCCCACGATGGGCCGAGGGGGCTTCACAGTCCCACATTGTGCAGTTACGGGTGGACATGAACTTCGCGAGGCCACACTCTGCCCATCGTGAGGCCACCCCTGACTGCTGGTCACCTACCCTGCCTCTGGGGCCATCAGGCCTTCCTTGAAGGGATCTGGACCTGGTGGCTTAATGACCCACTACCACTGTGCCTGGCACATTGGAGCAATGAGCTATTATTGCTATCATGCTGTCATTTATATTGCTGCTATTTTTAGAGAACAAACAGGCTATGATAATACAGCGCCACTGTTCCCCTTATAGGACAAGGTGTACTTTTCCACACTGCCAACCCTCACTCCAGTGTTTCTCAGCCAAGGGTCTGAGACCAGGCTGAGAATTTGCATTTCTTTTAAAATTTATTATATTTAGAGACAGGGCCTCAATCCATCGGCTAGGCTGGAGTGCGGTGGTCTGAGCTCCTGGGCTCAGGCCATCCTCACACCTCAGCCTCCCGAGTAGCTGAGACTACAGGTGTACCACCACACCTTGCTAATTTTTAAATTTTTTTGTAGAGGTGAGGTCCTGCTATGTTGCCCAGGCTGGTCTTGAATGCCTGGCCTTAAGTGAGCCTCCTGCCTTGGCCTCCCAAAGTGCTGGGATTACAGACGTGAGCTACCACACCCAGTCAGATTTTGCTTCTTATAGAAGGCAAAGGGGTGCAATAATTCTCTGCTCCCACCACACCACAATTCCTGTTTTTAAATGCAGTGGGGATGACTGAGGTTCCCCCAGCCATCTGGAGACCATGAGGCCACCCTGACAGGGAAGAGTCAGAGAGAAAAATGATGGAGAAGAGGGGTGAACAGAGTATGAGTCTGTCCTCGGTGACCTTAAATCTCCTTTCCTGGACTTGTTACATGCATGAGTAAATGTCTCTGAAGCTGAAGCCACTGCTAATCAGGCTTTCTATTACTTGAAGCCCAAAGCATGCCTAACCAAAATGGATACAGTCCCCAGTTCCCCAAAGCCATACTTGTTCACAGCGTCTTGCTGCCTTTCATGGCCAGGGTGGGGCACGTTGGGAAGCACGGGCCCCTCTATTTAGATCAAAGTCAAGGAGCACTGACAGACTAACTCCAGTCCCTTCTTGCCAAGGGCTGGGAGGCAAGCCCCCTGCACTGAGATCCAGCACTCAAAGCCTGGCCAATCTCTGCCACCAACTTTGTGAGTTCGGGGAAAATTCTAGACTTCCCTGGGGTTCAGTTTCCCCAGTCAAGTGAAGGATTTGATCTGGATTAGATGGGTTGCTGTAACTATAGACACTTTTGTGAGGTCCATATAATGTTTGTTTTTTAGTTGCCAATGTTAAGCAGTCGGGATGGTTTCATATAAAAATCCAGATACCTAACTTTCTCTGGAAACATCATCAGGAGCTCTGGTCACACCTTTCCTATTAGATGGGTGCTGTGCTCTCCAGTTCACCCCAGTCTCCACCCCTCCCTATCCCTCTTCCACGCTGCGGCCAGCTGCCAATCACCTTGTGTCATCAGGCTGCTCCTGCTGCTCTTGTTGTCATGGAGTTGGGGAGAGGAAGATGCTTTCTGCTACCAGACTTCTTGGCTCTTGTGTTCCTTGTCCCTGGGAGCCTTCGTACTTGCAACCCCTAAATAAAATGGTCTGCATCTTCCCCTGGGATCTCAAAACTCAGCGTGGTGTCCAAAACCGGCCTGGGGCTACCCCCGGTGTCCGCCCTTCCCCTCCTGGTGGAGGTCCTCCATGGATCAGAGCTTCTGTCCAAACCCTGGAGCTCCCTGTAACTCGAATCGTTCACCAGCTCCCTCGTCCCCAGCCGATCCAGGAGCAAATCCTGTCAGCTTCATTTTCAAAATTTAATCAGGAAATTAGGAGAGTGGCTTCCCTTGAGGGAGGGGCAGTGACTTGGAGGAGGCTTCAAGGGACTTCTCAGGGGATGGGTCAGTTGTATTTCTTTTCAGAAATTTTTCCAATATTTTAATTACTTTGAAGAGACAGGTTGGGTCTCGCTATGTTGCCCAGGATGGCCTCGAACTCTTGACCTCCAGCGATCCTCTCGCTTCAGCCTCCCAAAGCACTGGAATAGCCACAGCATCCAGACCCACAAGTTCTGTTTCTTGAACTTGGTGGTGGTTATGTGGATGGATGGGCTTGTAAAAGTTCATCAAACTGTATGCATGCTTATGTGTGTATTTTTCTGTATTTGGGTTGCTCTTGAATAAAAAGATTATGAATAGACGATTAGAACCCACCTCTAGGGCCACAGGCCTTAGACCACATTATCTTTTGCCTGAACCCCCCACAGCCACCCCTCACCATGCCAACTTCTGCCCTTCACCCCACAGTCTGTGTTCATGGCAGCCTGGGACATCTGTTACATCTCAATTCAGATCTACCAGTGAGGTGGAGCACACCTGCAGTCCCCGCTACTTAGGGAGCTGAGGCAGGAGGATCGCCTGAGCCCAGAAGTTCAAACCAGCCTGGACAACATAGTGAGACCTCTGTCTCTTAAAAAAAAAAAAAAATTAGCCAGGTGTAGTGGCACGAACCTGGAGACATAGTTACTCAGGAGGCTGAGACGGGAGGATCACTTGAGCCCTGGAGTTCAAGACTGCAGTGAGCTATGATCTCACCACTGACTTGAACCTGGGCAACAGAGTAAGACCTTGTCTCTAAAAAGCAAAAAACAAAACAAAACAGAAACACTCTGGGGGTTCCCATCTCACTCAGGGCCAATGGATCATAGAGCCACCTGCCCTCCCTCCCCCACACTTGTCCTTCTGATCCCTTGGCTGTCCCTCTCCCCCGCTGTTCCCTCTAGGTCAGCCATGCTGCGCTTCTCACTCTTCCAACATGCCAGCTAGGCTCCCACCCCAAGGCCTTTGTGTCTGCTGTTCCCTTTGCTTGGAACACTGTTCCCACAGAAAGTCACTTGGCTGCCTCTCATTTCTTTCAGGTCTCTGCCAAGGGCCACTTGGTCTGGGGAACCTCCCACAGCCCCTCCCTCCCTGTTGCCCCCTAGCTTCCTGCCTCCCCATGAGGCTCATGGCCACCTGACACCCTCCATACTCATGTGACCCCATATTCACTGTCTGTCCCCCTCTAGCACTGGGGCTCTGGACAGAGAGCCATGTGTGAGCCACTGCTCTAACCCTAGTTTCTACAGGGGGATTTACGGATCGGAATGGACTCTGAATTCTCTCTTACAAACGCAGTCTGCTTGTAGGAAAGAAAATCAAGGATTCGTGTGAACCTTCCTCCCATTCCCCCGCCCCCCCGCCACACACACACGCACACACGCGCTCTGCTACCCACAGTCTTCCCTGTAGGAGACAAAGAAGCGTGTGGTCCTGGCCTGAGGTTTGGAACAAAAAACAGTCAGAACGCTGAGGACCCGATGCTGATCAAAGGCCTCTTGGTGTTTATAAACCTCCACCCTCTGCCCAGGATGGAGGAGGTCAGGGGATGGCCCAGAACCCAGGGTCAGTCCCAGCTCCAGGCCAGGAGGGTCCGGGCTTCCCCATAGTGAGGAAAGGCCAGCAAGGCTGAGTTGCTTGAATTTCCCTTTAAGGGAAGGAAAGGGGTGACTAATCCCAGCTCCAGTCCAAGGGCTTTCTGCTGGGACCCACGTCAAAGTCAATGTTGCCCTTGGCGCTGCAGAGGCCTGGAACGAAATGGCACACTGAGAGATGCTGACAGTGGTACAGGAATGGGGGGATGGGGAGGAGGGGGAATCAGAGCCCCTTCTGTGGAGGGAAGGCTGGAGTTTTGTGCCAAGTCTCCCCTCATTCTCTCCCCTGCTTCATGGCACTGAGCACCATGTGATGAGCTGTGTATTCCACACATTATCTTGCCACAGTGCTACTAAAATGAATGCTCTGTGAGAGCAAAACCATCATCTGATTTGATCATTGCTGTACCCCCAGCGCCCAGAGAATGCCTGGTTCATAGTAGTTGCTCAATTAATCCTTGTTGAATGAATGACAGTCATGGCTTTGACTGATGTTCCTAACAATAAAGTACAATGGTATAAAGCATGTTCAATCCTCCAATATTGACTACTCCACCATGTTCCAGACACTGGGAATGTGGCAGGGGGCAATTGAGACCTCCTTGTTCTCCTGGACTTTCATCTAGTAGGCAGCACTTTCAAACGGTGAATCATGCTAGGAAGGAAATATCTTGGAAGGATTTTGTAGAGTGAGAGGCATGGAGTTGAAGAAGCCTGCATCTCTTAGATTGGGAGGTCAGGGGGCCCTTCTGAGGAGGTGACATTGGAGCTGAGACCTGAGCAAGGAGAAGGCACCCGTCGCTGTCATGGTGGCAGAGGCTGGGCAGAGGGCGCATAGGGAGATCCAGGCAGAGGGAGCAATAAAGCTGAGAGCAGTGTGTCCAGGGAGCAGAAAGAAGGTCGTGAAGAGGGCAGCCCCCAGTGATGGAAGGGAAGGGAGGGAGGAACAGGGGGAGGGAGGGAGGGAAGGAGGGATGGTGGGATGGAGGGAGGAGGGAGGATCAAAGAACCAGGGAAGACTTGATGGTCATGTAAGGCCAGCACCTTGCTAGGCACATAGCCAGCCTCCCTGACTGGGCTGGTGACTAATGAACATATCTGTTTACACCTCACATCATGTGTTATTTCTCTGTTGGAAATTCTTCCTTCTACTTAAGGAGGGGTCGATAGGTACTTGGTTCTGTGCTAAATGAATAAACAGGAAAAGCACTTAGAGCAGTGCCTGATTTTTGTTCGTTGAACCCTTATCATGATCCCATGACATCACTGTTTCCATTATCCTCAACTTCCATGAGGCCACAGAGGCTCAGATAGGTGACATGACCCCACTAGCGCACTGTTTCCATGCTAAGCCATCACTGCTCTTAACAAACGACTCCCCAGACTTAGTGACTGAAAACAACCCCCATAGAATCATGATCTCGTGGGGCAGGGACTACAGTAGGGCTCAGCTAGGTTGGTTCTTTTGTTTGACACGGCATCGGGAAAGGTCACTCAGTGTCGCTCAGCCAGCAGACGGGTTCATCTGGAGGATCTCAGATGGCATCACTCACGTGTCTCATGCCTTAGTGGGGGTGGCTGGAAGTTGGGGTTCATTTGTTAACCTCTCCAGCCTGGCAGCTTCAGGGCTCCAAGGTTGAGTGTCCTAGAAACAAGACAGATGTTGCAAGGCCTTGATGTACCCTAGAAGATCCATAGGGCCATTTCTGCTGTAAGCTATTGGTCAAAGCAGTCAGAAGCTCACCTGTGTTCACTGGGTGGGGGTACAGACCCTACCTCTCAGGGGAAACGGTGTCTCTGGATTTGGAGCTATGTTTTATAACCACTACAGACAACATATGGACTGGCCTTTTTTTCTGTTTTTTTTTTTTTTTTTTTTTTTGAGTCAGGATCTCACTCTGTGGCCCGGGCTGGAGTGCAGTGGCACGATCACAGCTCACAGCTCAGACCCTTAGACTCAGGTGATCCTTCTGCCTCAGCCTCCTGAGTAGCTGGGACTATAGGTGTGCACCACCATGCCCAGCTAATTGTTTTATTTTCTTGTGAAGAGGAGGTCTTGCAATGTTGCCCAGGCTGATCTTGAACTCCTGGGCTCAAGCAATCCTCCCACCTGGCCTCCCAAAGTGCTGAGATTACAGACATGAGCCACTGCACCTGGCAGGGCTGGCCTTTCAACCACCTATCCCACTGAACTGGGAGCTGCATGAGGAAGGGTCACTGCCCGCTCATTTCATGTCAGATGCCCAGTGCCTGATACAGACTCAACAAGTGTTTGTTGAATGAACAAACAGGCAATTCAAAGATCCATACTCCTTCTGTGTCCATGGGCTCTGCAGAACTTGGGTATTATTGACTGCCACATGGGGTTTTGAGCACCAGGAACCCTGGAAGCCCGCCCTTTTGGTGAGGGGTTGCTGAATGTTGGGATTTGCACATCAACCAAATTCGGGCCAACTATTATTTACTTGCCACCCACCCTGTGCCATGCCAGGCAGTGGAGAGACAGCTGTGTATGAGCAGACATGGTCACTGATTGCAGGAAGCTCAAAGCCACGCCTTCCTTCCCTTCACTTGAGTTGACTTGAAGTCTGGCCGAAGGACCTCTAGTTCAGACCCCCGACTCTCTGCGTGGTGTCAGACCCAACACTGTCACCTTGTTTGTTTGTTTTTTTGATTTGGAGTCTCACTGTCACCCAGACTGGAGTGCAGTGGCCGCTCCCGGCCACCGCAGCCTTGACCTGCTGGGCTCCGGCGATCCTTCCGCCTCAGCCTTCCAAGTAGCTGGAACTACAGGTGCGCGCTACCACACCCGGCTAGTTTTTGATTTATTGTAGAGATGAGGTCTCGCCAAGTTGCCCAGGCGGGTCTCGAACCCGCGGGCTCAGGCAATCCACT
>CAUYQG010069198.1:0-11052 GCA_963574415.1 Tarsius wallacei
ACCCACCCTCTGACATAAGAAAAGCCTTAAAAATCAGAGATTTTTGCTGGTCTGATTCACTGCTAAATCCCAAGCCCAGCCGGGCTCGGGGGCTCAGCCTGTAATCCCGCGCCTTTGGGAGGCTGAGGTGAGTCGACTGCCTGAACCCGCGGGTTTGAGACCCGCCTGGGCAGGCTGGCGAGACCTCATCTCTACAATAAATCAAAAAAATTAGCTGGGCGTGGTAGGGCGCACCTGTAGTTTCAGCTACTTGGAAAGCTGAGGCAGAGGGATCACCGGAGCCCAGCAGGTCGAGGCTGCGGTAGCCGGGAGCAGCCACTGCATCCAGTCTGGGCGACAGAGTGAGACTCCGACTCAAATAAAAAAAAATCCCAAGCCCATAGGGGAAGCACCTGACAAATGTATTAGAAATTACTAAGAACAATTTTTTTTTTGAGTCAGGGTCTTACTCTATCACCCAGGCTGGAGTGTAATGGAACAATCACAGCTCACAGCAGCCTCAACCTCCTGGGTTCAAGAGATGTTTCCACCTCAGCCTCCAGAGTAGCTGGTACTACAAGGCAAGTGTATCTGGCTAATTTTTGTATTTATTGTAGAGATGAGGTCTCGCTGTGTTGCCTGGGCTGTACGGGGCTCAAGCAATTCTCCCATCTTGGCCTCCCAAGGTGCTGGGATTATAGGTGTGAGCCACCATTTCTGGCCTAAGACCAATTCTTATTCTGTTTTTGAAGAAAATCACCATGTGTCTGAAGATCTAACCAGGTTAACCTAGCTTGACAAGTGGCAGACAAGACTGAGTGCTATACTCATGTGATAACTGGGTATGGGGTCCCAAGCCTATTTCCCTGCCTGCACTTGAAAAAAATGGGTTTCTTAAATTTGATCTTCAAAATTCTATGAAAATAAGCTTAATATTTTCAGTATTTTTATATTAACTGCTTCCTTGCCTGATACTTTATTTTGACTGTCATTGACAGTTTTTAACTTTCTAGGGAAACCAGAATGAGACCCCAGTACATGATTCCAGAGACAGGAAAGCAGATCTTCTTACTAAAGAATTGTGGCCAGGCACAGTAGCTCACATTTGTAATCCCAGCACTTTGGAAGGCCACGGTGAGAAAACTGCTTGAGCCCAGGAGCTTGAGAGCAGCCTGGGTAAGAAAGTTGAGACCTCACCTCTAACAATTAAAAAAAAAAAAAATCAGTCAGGTACACCGATGCTTGGGAGGCTGAGGAGGAAGGACTGCCTGAACCCAGGATGTCAAGGCTGCAGTGAGCCATGACCATGCTACAATGCTCCAGCCTGGGTGTCAGAGTGAAACTCCAACTCTAAAAAAGAAAAAGGAAAAAGAATTGTGTTTGTCTGTTTGAACTAATCTGCTACCTACCTAAAGGACGGAGGAAAGGCAAATCATGACTAAACTCAAAATTTATTTATTTTATTTTTATTTTTTGAGTTAGAGTCTCACGCTGACGCCCAGGCTGGAGCACAGTGGCACGATCACAGCTACCGCAGCCTCAATCTGGCATGATGTCAGCTACCATAGCCTCAGTCTGCTGGGCTCAGGTGATCCCTCTGCCTAAATCTCCCAAGTAGCTGGGACTATAGGTGCACGCCACCAAGCCCAGTTAATTTTTTGATTTATTGTAGAGATGAGGTCTCATCTGAACTCCAAATTGATTCAGACTGGTTCCTTGAAACTAAGGCAAACGAACAACTTGCTAATCCCTGGAGCACAAGACTACAGGTGAGGCAAACAAGAAAGCATCAAAAGACTAAGGAAAAGATGATGAATTTCGCTGGCAAACTAGAGCTTTCAAAAGCATCCATGTGGATGAAGTCAGAAAGCAGCAAAATGGTAGATTACAAAATTCCAGACTCTCATTCCCACAGGGAAACATGTAAACAATTCCAGATGACTAAAATAGCTTTGTGGAAGCTACAGGAACTAGTCAAAGGTCTGCACCAGCCAAACAAACAGCCAAATAAAGAAAAAGCCATACTCAAAACAGTAAGAAAATGGGTGGCATTTCTGTTCACCCTTGCCCCACTGACCCTAGTGCAATTGGGAGAAAGTAGCCAAACTCCTAGTACTCTCCCACAGGAGGTAAAGAAAATAATTAAACTTGTTTACAATGTTCTAGCCTGTCTTCGTTGCCCAAGGGACTGGTCTCTGTATTGTCTGCCTTGGAATTCAGGTGAGGGCTTTAGATATTACACTGGAGACCAAGAAAGCCATTGGTGGGTACTGCAGTAAAAACTGAAGGAGACCACAAACCTGTGGACACTTGGGGACAAGAGATTAGGGCAGAGAAAGCGAACATCTAAGGACCCTAGAATTAGCAGATGTGAGACTCTGACGTCAAGCATTCATGCTAGACTGATTGATTATTGAGGGTCTTCTCCCCCAAAAGATCCAGTTTGCAAAGGCTGGGAGAGGTAGCTATTTTGTCAAATGCCCAATTACCAACAAAAGATCACAAAACATATAAGGAAACAGGGAAGCATGGCCCACTCAAACAAAATAAATCTCCAGAAACTGACCATAAAGAAACAGAATTCGGCCAGGGGTGGTGGCTCAAACCTGTAATCTCAGCACTTTGGGAGGCCAAGGTGAGAGGATTACCTGAGCTCAGGGATTCAAGACTAGCCTGAGCAACTTGATGAGACCAAGTCTCTACAATAAATCAATAAATTAGCTGGGTGTGGTGGTGTGCGCCTATAGTTCCAGCTACTTGGAAGGCTGAGGCAGAAGGATCACCTGAACCCAGCAGGACGAGGCTGTGGTGGCCATGAGCAGCGTGCCACTACACTCCAGCCTGGGCGAAAGAGTGAGACTCTGGCTAAAAAAAAAAAAAAAAAAAGAAAAAAAAGAAATAGGCTTCACACTTACTAGAAAAAGACTAATTGTCTTAAATGTACTCAAAAGAGCTGGAGAAAGACACAAAAAACCTAAAGGAAATAAAAAAAAATACTTCCTGTCCTAATATTTTACCGCCCCCCACCCGCAGGTGTACACGGGTTTGTAGTCCCCTCCAGTTTTTACTGCAACACTTCTTTTTTTGTTTGTTTGTTTTTGTTTTTTGAGTTGGAGTCTCACTCCGTCGCCCAGACTGGAGTGCAGTGGCCGCTCCCGGCCACCGCAGCCTTGACCTGCTGTGCTCCGGTGATCCTTCCGCCTCAGCCTTCAAGTAGCCGGAACTACAGGCATGTGCTACCACGCCCGGCTGATTTTTTGATTTATTGTAGAGATGAGGTCTCGCCAAGTTGCCCAGGCGGGTCTTGAACCCGCGGGCTCAGGCAATCCACTCACCTCAGCCTCCCAAGGCACAGGATTACAGCCTGAGCCACCGAGCCCGGCTTACTGCAACACTTCTTTATCAACAAAGAGAAACAAGTTATAAAAAAGGTAAAAAAGGATGCAAACTCTAAAGATTAAAATCAGTGAACTCAAAGACAAGTCACACGAAACTGAGTACTAGGAGCAAAAAAGAAAAAGAAACAAAGTGAACAGAGCCTAAACGACTTACAGAACACCATCAAGTGGGTCAATGTGTACATTATGGTACTTCAAAGAGAGAACGGGACAACTTATTTGAAAAAAATGGTCCCAAATTTCCCAAATTTAAGGAAAGATGTGGATATACATACCCAAGAAGCTCAACAAACTACAGCAAAATAAACCCAAAAAAGGTCACACCAAGACACAATCATATTCAAATGGTCAAACGCCAAAAACAGAATTTTGAAAGCACCAGGGGAAAAAGTGACTCCTCACATTCAAGGGATCCATAGTAACATTATCAAGAAGTTTCTGAGCAGAAACTTTAACCACACGGTTAAGGGATGATATATTTAAAGTGCTAAAAGAAGGAAAAAAACTATCAACTGAGAATTCTAAATCCAACAAAACTGTCCAAAAAATGAGAGACGGGCTGGGCCTGGTAGCTCACGTCTGTAATCCCAGCACTTTGGGAGGCTGGGGCAAGAGGACTGCTTGAGCCCAGGAGGTTGACAACAGTCTATATATCCTCCATAGGGAGACCTCATCTCTACAAAAACTCAAAATTAGCCAGGTATGGTGATGCACACCTGTAGTCCCAGCTACCTGGGAAGCTGAGTCCAGAAGGTGAATACTGTGGTGAGTCATGATCTTTTTTTTAAGTTGGAGTCTCACTCTGACTCCCACACTCAGAGGCCACACAGCTTCGACCTGCTGGGCTCAGGTGATCTTTCCGCCGCAGCCTTTTAAATAGCTGGAACCACAGGCACGTGCCACCACACCCGGCTAATTTTAAATTTTTATTGTAGAGACAAGGTCTCGCCATGTTGCTCAGGCTGGTCTTGAACCCCTGAGCTCAGGCAATCCTCTTGCCTCTGCCTCCCAAAGTGCTGGGATTACAGGCTTGAGCCACTGCGCCTGGCAAGCCATGATCTTGTCACTTTACTCCAGAGACTCTGACTCAAAAAGGAAGGTGGGGTGATGGTGGAGATTACCCTGTTTAATGGGTACAGGATGTTCTTTGGAGGTTGGTGAAAATGTCTTGTAACTAGATAGAGGTGGTGGTTGTGCAATATTGTAAACATACTAAATGCAACTAAATTGTATAGCTTACAAATGGTTAAGTTACAAATCGATAACAAAAAGACAAGGAACTGGGCTGGGCAATGTGGCTCAAAACAAACAAACAAAACAAAACCAAAACCCAAAAAAACCCCAGAAAACGTAAATACAGAAAGTAACAAGTATTATTACATACCCAAAATAACTGAAAACAGGTACTTAATAACTGTACATGAATGTGTACAACAGTATTATTTATAATAGCCAAAGGTAGAAATAATTCAAATGTCTGTCAACTAATAAAGGATAAACAAATTGTGGTATAAACACACAATGAAATACTATTCAAGCTGGGCACAGTAGCTCACGTCTGTAATCCCACCACTTTGGAAGGCCAAGGTGAGAGGACTGCCCGAGCCCGTGGGTTTGAAACCAGCAATTTGGCAAGACCGCATCTCTACAATAAATCAAAAAATTAGCAGGGTGTAGTGGTGCACGCCTGTAGTTCCAGCTACGTGGAAGGCTGAGGCAAAAGGATTGCCTGAGCACAGCAGTTTGAAGCTGTGGTGGCCATTGAGTGTGCCACTGCACTCCAGCCTGGGTGACAGAGTGAGACTCCGACTCAAAAAAAAAAAAAAAAGCATACCCGCAAATGGCTAATTTTAAGTTACGTGACTATGACCTCGATAAAACATTTTTTAAGTGAACTTTTTAAAAAAGAGAATTGCTATACCTTGTCTTTCTTTCCTTTTTTTGACTTCTCAGGTGGTGGCATTTTGGGAGCTGGTGGTGGTGGAGGAGGAGGAGGAGGAGGAGGTGGTGGCGGAGGTTCTATAATGGCAGTGGCAGACACAGCACCTCGGGCCTGCACAGGCTGCAGGGAGGGAGCAGTCACTCCAATTGGGACAGAACATTCAGCATAACTCATAATTGTGGGTGCTGCTGCTAGTCCGAGATAATTTGACTGAAGGCTCATTCCTCTGGCCTGATGACCCATTCCTGCTGTTGGATGGCTAACTGGTATTGTCTGGTGTCCAATTCCTGTCGTCTGGTTTCCAATCCCTGCTGCCTGGTGACCTAAAGAAGAAAATATAATATGATAATATAAAAAGGACAACAGAAGCAAGTAAAGGCAGGCAAAAAAACCTTGGAATACAAAATGATTCCAAATATCTTTTTCTCAAAAAAATATAGCCATAAGCCGGGCTCGGTGGCTCAGCCTGTAATCCTGTGCCTTTGGGAGGCTGAGGTGAGTGGATTGCCTGAGCCTGCGGGTTCGAGACCCGCCTGGGCAACTTGGTGAGACCTCATCTTACAATAAATCAAAAAATTAGCCGGACGTGGTAGCGCGCGCCTGTCGTTACAGCTACTTGGAAGGCTGAGGCGGAAGGATCGCTGGAGCCCAGTAGGTCGAGGCTGTGGTAGGCCAGTAGCGTGCCACTGCACTCCATTCTGGGCAACAGTGAGACTCCAACTCAAAAAAAAAAAAAAAATAGTCATATTTGCTAGTAGCAAAATATTAATTTCAGGATACCTTAGCACTAAGATACCTAAATATCAAAATCACTGATGTACATACATGCACAAAAAACAATCAGAAATAATACATGCTACTCTTTTTTTTTTTTTTTTTTAGCTGGAGTCTCACTCTGTCACCCAGGGTGGAGTACAGTGGCATGCTCACAGCCAATGCAGCCTCGACCTGCTGGGCTCAGGTGATCCTTCCAAGTAGCTGGAACTACTGCACCACCACATCTGGCTAATTTTTTGATTTATTGTAGAGGCAAGGTCTCACCATGTTGCCCAGGCTGGTCTCAAACCCATGGGCTTAAGCCATCCTCTTGCCTCTGCCTCCCAAAGTGCTGGGATTACAGGTGTGAGCCACCACACCTGGCCACATGCTACTCTTAACAGAGGTTTTTAAATAACAAAAATAAATTTACATAAACAGTCTTTGCAATCGAAAGTCTTTAAGTTCTTCAGTTTTTGGCATCTAACACTGGAAACAAAGGAAACAATACGCTGAAAAAAACCTCACTTTAATGCTGATGTTTACCTGTAGCCATAGCTGACTGGCTGTAGAGAACCGGAGAACTACCAATGGTAGCTGACCTCTGGACCACTGCAGTACTAATTTCTGTGGCTTTCCTCTTTATCGGTTTAGAGGAAGGAGAACCAGAGATGGTAGAATCAACTGAACTCTGAAACAGAAACATTCTGGTCAGTGGCTAAAGGCCTTGGTTAAATAAATACACTCTTCTAAAATCATAGTGTCAATCATGCTCCAGTCCCCAAAATATTCATAATGCTAAAGGGCATTACTTACCTGGCTAGTTACAACTGTGGTTTGTGCTGAAGGTTTCAAAGGGGTATCCTCCTCCGTTCCTGGAGCAGGAGGCTCCTCACTTCCCTCATCCTCCATCTCTACCTCCTGGATCTCACCATCTTCCACAGGAGGAGGTGGTGGGGGAGGAGGTGGAGGTGAGTCTGGGGGTGGAGGCGGGGGTGGTGGCATTTCCAAGGGTAATGGAGGTTGAAGCACAGGAACATTTGACTGAAGAAGGGTCCAGAACGGAGTAAGTGGCATGAGTGATGAAGAAGAAACTTGACCAGAAAAGGAATCTTTACAAAGAGAACCTATAAAAACAGATAGGAGTCAGAAAAAGTAAAAATTCCCCAGCCACAGAAACGTTCAACTGATCATTAAGACAAATATCTATAGGAACCGCAGTAGTGTGTAAAATAACACTGAAAGTGGTTTCAAACAGCATTGGACAGGCTCCTTCTCTAACAAAAATTTGACCCCAGGCATCGATTTGCATTGATGTAACTAAAACATTAAACAACTCAATTCAGAAATACTTCCATGAAAAGATGAATTTAGGAACCTCACAGTCAGCAGTTTCCCAAGCTGTGTTATACTAGGTTTTGTCCTCTGGGTTCAGATTTATGGATGAGTAAATGAAGAAAATTATATCAACCCAATGAAAAATTCAGTCATCTGAATCTACAGCTTAGAAGTTTTTATTTCAAACATTCAGAGTTTCAACATATACACGAAGTCTTTTTTCTTTCGAAGTGAAGGAGTGAATAAGGAGCATTTGCAATGATTCCATGTACTTTGCTTTTTAGTGAACTAGATAAAGTGAATAGAGATGACCCAGTATTCATTCAAAACACAAAAATCCTACTCATTAATTTGGGTCACTAATTCTTGAAAATCCACTTATAAGGTGCTAATTGTCAACTCTATCATTCCTTCACACCTTTACGTAAATTGCTAGGAAAAGCAATTTTTAGTTTTGTGATGAGAAAAGGGAGAAATTTAGGAAGATAAATCTGCAAAGTAAATAATTCAGATTTTAAAAAAGAGGGGTTTGAAAATGCAGACTTTGAAATTGCTGTTGCTGAAGTCCAAGTTAAAAAAATGTAGCTGTAGTACAGGATCAGCTTTCCTCTAATTTTGCAAAAGCCACCACTGATTACTGTCCTATCTGTGCTGGAAAAACCTTTAAAAATTAGAGAAAATAGGAGGATATACTTACTTGTAGCCTTCCCCATCCCTCTTTATCGTCAATAGGGAAGTGTCACAATAAATGGGACAATTAGATATATATCCCAGGAATGCTGAAGGGAATTTTCTCCCTAAAATCATAGAATTTAGGAGTAGAAGAGACATGAGAAATCATCTATTTCAACTTCCTCATTAAAGGTAGTGAAACCCAGGCAGGAACTGACTTGCCCAAGATCATACTGCTAGTGGCCAGGCCAGAGCCACAGCTCAAGTCTGACTCATCATCTAGTACTTTCTATTTTACTAGGTGCCCTGGTGAGATATCAGGAATGCAAGAGCTTTACAAACTCAGTCAAAATAAAATCTCACTTCCAGGCCATGCACGGTGGCACATACCTATAATCCCAGCCACTCGAGAGGCTGAGGTGGGAGGATCACTTGTGCCCAGGAGTTTGAATCCAGCCTGGGCTACACAGCAAGACCTAACACTCGTCTCTGTTAAACTAAAAAAATTAAAAATTGTTCTTCTAAAATCTCACTTCTTGCCAGCCACGGTGGTTCAAGCCTATAATCCCAGTACTTTGGGAGGCCGAGGCGAAAGGATTGCCTGAGTTCAGGGGTTCAAGACCAGCCTGGGCAACTTGGTGAGACCTTGTCTCTACAATAAATCAAAAAATTAGCCACACATGGTGGTACATGTCTGTAGTTCCAGCTACTTGGAAGGCTAAGGTGGAAGGATCGCCTGAGCCCAGCAGGTCGAGGCCATGGTGGCCATGAGTGTGTTACTACACTCCAGCCTGGGTGACTGAGTGAGACTCCAATTCAAAAAAAAAAAAAGAATCTCACTTCTCACAGAGTGGATATCCAGATGCAATCTACCTATAAGATGTTATAGTCAAAAATAGTGGAATAAAGCTCATTTATGAAAAGCTCTAGGGCAAGGAGAAGGCTATTTACATTGCTTTGCTAAAAATACACTACACTGAAATTAATTAAGGTAAATCCAAAGCACCCATGAGCCATTTGGTTTTTGGTGTAGCTTTATCTTTTATGGAACAGAAAGAAGATACATTTACGGAGGAAAAGGACACTGAAAAACACTCACCAGAAAATATAAAAGCAGTTTTCCAATTTAAAGATTTCAAATGATTCATTAAACTTCTATATTTGGCCATATCTACTATTATTTTTTATTTTGAGTTAGCATCTCACTCTTGTTGCCCAGACTGGAATGCAGTGGCATGATCGCAGCTCACTGCAGCCTGGACCCCTTGGGCTCAAGCAATCCTTCAGCCTCAGCCACAAGACTAGCTAAGACCACAGGTATGCCAACATATCTGGCTAATTTTTTTTTTTTTGGTAGAGAGGGTGTCTCACTATGCTGGTCTTAAACTTCTGGGCTTAAGTGATCCACCCACCTCAGACTCTGAAAATGCTGGGATTACAGGTGTGAGCCACTGCACTTGGCCTAATTTGTATGTTAACTTTAGACAAATAAAGCCTGGGTATGGCCAGGCAGCCTACGTTATACAACAGTAAATCAAGATTTCATCAGAACTAAGGTAATAAACACTGACGATTAATATGTTCATTACTATTATTATTTTTTGAGTAGGAGTCTCACTTCTTCACACAGGCTGGAGTGCAGTGGCACACTCATGGCCACAGCAGCCTTGACCTGCTAGACTCAGGTGATCCTTTCACCTCAGTCTTCCAAGGAGCTGGAACTACAGGTATACGCCACCACACCCAGCTAATTTTTTGATTTATTGTAGAAACCAGGTCTTGCCAAGTTGCCCAGGCTGGTCTCGAAAGTCTTGGGACTCAGGAAATCCTCTCAACTCTGCCTCCCAAAGTGCGGTGAACACATGTGAGCCACCACACCCAGCCTAATGTCTTAATTATTAAGAATTAAACTTCCCTACACTAACCACAACAGATAGTAGGTAAATAAGCATAAGATTTTATAACATTGGTGGGTTTCTCTTCTAGAAGTATAATGTAATATAAATGATAGTGACATGTTGCTGCATAGAGGAACTCAAGGAAACACAGCAGGTTCAAGGTTAATAATGTAGTTTATGACACCCAGAAAAGCTAATCAGAATTAACTAAACTTTGTGTAAATATAAGATTAAACTAGACTTGATGTTATTAGCCACAAACAAGGAGCATTTTTAGAATATCTGAAGCCTGATCCTATTGTAGTTCACAAGTGTGATTTGAGTTTTCATGCTTACAAGAGGTGCCTCCCTCAAACTTTGCTACAATGTCAGCTCGTTACCCATCTGATGTGAAAATCAATAAAAATTTGTGAATCCCTAACTAAGTTTACTCAGTACATAAAAGCTATGTCTTATCATTGGTAATTATCTCCTCCTTTAGCTCAAATACATAGAATGCCAAGAAATCCTAGTCTGATGCTTCTCCTTGTTTCTAAATTTAGCCCAGTTGGTAATTTGCCATTTAAATAAATATTTAACTCTGAAGTCCACAGAGGAGTCAAAATGATACACACTTTTTATTATGTGCTAAAAGATTTTACAACTATAAGCTTGAAGATCAAATACTGTGGGGAAACCAATTTTTTAAAAACTTTGTTTTCCTAGGCATCTTTGAGTCAGGGTCTACTCTGTCACCCAGGCTGGAATATAGTAGTATGGTCCTTGCATGCTGCAGTCTCAAACTCGTGGGCCCAGGCAATCTTTTGCCCCAGGCTACAGAGTAGCTGAAACTACAGGCACGAACAACCATATGAGCTAACTTTATTCACTTGTAGAGGTGAGGTCTTCCTATGTTGCCTAGGCTGGTCTCGAACTCCTGGGTTCAAGGATTCTAATCCTCCTGCCCTGGCCTCCCAAAGGGCTGGAATTAACACGAGCCACACCTGGCTGGTAATTTTTTAAATTTTTCAGATAGTCTAGGAATAATCATCAGATCATTTTAAACGAAAAAGCCACATACAACTGTAGT
>CAUYQG010069200.1:0-24992 GCA_963574415.1 Tarsius wallacei
CTATGAATTGAGAGAAAATAATGAAAAACATTACCATATATAAAAATAAGCATTTCATAATTATAAAATGGTTTGTCACACTGATCCAAATGAATCCTACAAGCTGTTTTATTTTATGTAAATTATGTCTCATTAAGGAAAGAGCATTGGAATATTTGCCCCAGATGATTATATTATGCTGGCTAATTTAAATTAAATATTTTTCCCAACTTTATTTTTGAAAATTTTGAAGTCTACAGGAAAGTTGAAATAGTAGTTTTATTTTTTTAATTTTAGCTGTAACAAATTAACACAAACTTGGTGGCTTAACAAATTTATCTTTGGATAGTTCTGGAGAACAGAGTTAAAATAACTCAACATAGATGCAGTCTAGGAGATAATATGTTTCCTTTTATTTTTTTTCAACTTTTAGAGACCACGTTTAAATCTTTGACTCATGGATTCAAGGTAGCTTCAAAGCCAAAAACTGCATCTATCTCTGGCTCAGAACCTTGCCTTTGCCATCACATCTTCTCTGAACCTCTTGCCTCTTTCTTTCCCTTATAAGGATGCTTATGAATAGATTAGTGCAACTGGGAATTCCAGAACATTCTCTATCATCTCAAGATCCTTTGCTTAAATGTATCTGCAAAGTTCCTTTGCCATGTAAGGTAACATATTTACAGGTTCTGGGGCTCAGGATGTGGACATATTCAGGATCTATTATCTATCTACCACAGTAGTATAGCAAACACATAGTAGATCCATTCGTTACCAAATTCATTGATTGTCAATGATTGTTTTTTCTCTATCTCTCTTTCTTATTGCAACTCCAGTAAAAAGAAACAAAAAAATAGAAAAGGCATAAAAGCATGAATGAATCAAGATGTGTAAATATACCTGGATTTCTGTTATCATTTTGGAAGAATTTTATATAATAACTTTTCCAGGGATGAGGAGAATAATTCTTATTTAAATTTTTATTATTTTTAAAAATGTAGCTAATTTTGGAAAATGGGACCAGATATCATAAAATCAAACTAATGACAATGGAGTTCAAAGTCAGAGAGATATCTGGATACATACATTAATTTATTTTTTATATTTTATTTAACACATTAAGTAGTACTATGCGTTCGTTCTAGAGGCATTTATGCAAATAATTCATTAAAGAAAAGAGGGATGGGCTAGTATTAATGAATTTCATTGAATACCTACTAAGTGCAAACACTAAGCTACAGGCCTGTTTCTTTTGTTCATGGAGCCCAAAGTTTTCCAAAGGGACATCCTATTGAGGAAACTCTAGCAGAACGTTAGAAAAAATCTTTTCTCATTTTTGAAATAAAAAGGTCTTTTCTAGAAAACTTGGGAAGATAGTAGGAAATCCTGGTTTCCAGCATATAAAAATGATAATATGAATTGTATCATATTGAGAGTGAATATAATAACTATTTTTAAAAAGCGGTTACAATAATAAATTTGGTGCTAGAAATTTTGCAGAAAGACTATAGTTACACACAATTAGTGGAAAAAAATCATGGCACAAAATAGAAAACAGCTGAAAAGGAGCTCTGTTCACAACAGAGTAAACTCCTGGAATGTTATATGGGTGCTTAGTTTTCTGGACATTAAGAAAATTGTATTTAAAAGCCTGGGGGTGGGGGATGTCATGGAGAGTAACTCATTCTACAGCAAGTGGATTAAATTCACTATTCTCTCTGATTTCCATTTCTATTCTAAACATCCCCTGATCTGGTCTAGCTTCTTTTATTACTCTTCCCAGTGCCCTGATTTTTTTTTAAAGTATAGATTTTTATAATCATTTCCTTGTGATTTTGAGAACAGAAGATAATGTATTTAAAAAGAAGTTGTGACCGATGACATAAGAAACAAAATCTGACTTGACTTGTAAACATTTTGTTAGATACATGTGTGTCTGTGTATCATACACACTGAACCTAAAATCACACATTCTGTTTAAAAAAGATAAGTTCTAATTGTTGCAGAGAAAAAATTATAAAAGCTTTCCCAAGCTACACCTATGTGAGAAAATTATATTTGAATAAGAAATTTGTAGTCAAAGACATTATCTAACACATTGTATTAGAGTAGATAATCAAAACTACAACTATAAAATCTCAGCAGCAGAACATAATAAAGTTTGTTTCTCCTTCATGCAAAGAACAAAGTACACTGGTTATTCTCTAGAACACCTGTCCTCCATGAGATGACTTTGAAATCCAGGTGACTTGTGATACTCCATCTCAATACATATTCCTTCGAGCAAGGAAGGCAGAGGAAGAGACATGTCTCTTGCACTGAAAATACATGTTTTCATAAATAAAAGGAGCACATATCAGTTCTGCTCACAGTCCATTCACCAGATTTTTCTTAGGACGGGTCACATGGCCCTTCTCGTAAAGCATGTGGGTAAAATGTCTGGGCAACAAAAGGAACACTATATACGTGTTGGGACGAGAAATCTAAACCATACACCTCATCTGTCTTCTATTAGAAGGTAACTCTGGTTGTTTATTTCATGGCAGCTGTAGCCCCAAAGTCTTGAGTAGTTCCCGGCACATAAGAGATGCTAAATATTGGATAAATGAATGCAGAAAAAAATCACCTGCAGGTGAAAGTGAGTTCAGACTGCCTTATGGACCCTCTTCCCTATTGTAACAGCCTTTAACAGTCTTCCTCTTATGCATAATGTTAGTGCAGTTTTTGCTTTAACAGTGCCTTCTGGCCATTCTAGCCTTTCTGATCCTGGAACACACCCAGCTTGTTCCCACACAGGGTGTCCACACATGCTGTTCTCGTTGTCAGAAATTCTCTTTCCAGTTGTCCATGGGGATCTCCTTCTTGTCACTAGGATCTTAGTTTAAATGTCCCCTTAGCGACCTTTCATGTTTACTATCTCCTCTGGGTTTGCTGCATCTTAATCATTTTCAGTTACATCACCCTGTTTTTTGTTATTGATGCATATATATTTTTTCCTTACTAGTACATGAACCTCATGTGGTAGAGACTTTGACTATATTGTAATTGCCTCAACCCCAGGCCCTAAAATAATGCCTGATATTTAGTAGGCACTCAATACATTTTCACTCAGGTTTGTTACTTGTTGTCTTGGGGCCCTCCAAATATGAGGGGGGGGGGGGAGAGAGAGAGAGAGAGAGAGGGAGAGAGGGAGAGAGAGAGAGAGAGGGAGAGAGGGAGAGAGAGAGAGAGACGGAGTTTAGAGACAGAGGATCTCGCTCTGTTGCCCAGACTGGAGTGCAGTGGTGTGACCACAGCTCAATGCAACCTCGAAAACATGGGCTCAAGTGATCTTTCTGCATCAGCTTCCCCAGTAGTTGGGACTACAGGCATGCACCATCATGCCTGATTTTTCAAAATTAATTTTTTAGAGACAGGTTTCGCTATATTAGTCAGTCTGGCCGTCAACTCCTGACCTCAAGCTGCCTCAGACTCCCAAATACTGGAATTATAGATGTGATTCATCGTGGTTAGACTGGGCCCTCCTTGTATTTTTATTTTAAAAAAATAATTAAATGAAACTCTTCCATTTCCCTCTTCATTGTCTTTCTCCTCTAGTTGCGTTAAACAGTAGTTCAACAATATTTTGTTCCAAGACCATCTTCACCTTCTGTCTTTACAGAAGTGAGGGAAGTTTTTTGGGGGTTAAGCGTCAGCAAATTGACCTAGGTGTTAATTAAGTAGTTTATGATCACATCAATTTCTTCCAATATAGACACATGAATTGCATTGGCAAGTGACTGATATGTAAGTGACTCAAGCCGAAATGTTCTTACTGGGGGTACTTGGGTCAAACTTAAGAAAGCTGTGCAGCATGTGTGGTCATCTGCAGCTGTCTGCTCTTTGCTGCAATAGAATACTGATTGATTGAGATTTGACTCAAGCACTGGTTCTATATGAAATGTAGAAAGAAAGCAGTTCCAGGATCCCAAAATACTTTGTCTGGAATAACTAGTTAACCCATGTTAGAAATGCTTTACAAGCACCTTCTTTTATTTTACTTGTTTAAAAGATGTCCCAGATAAGGCAAACTAGAAACATGGCTATCGCTCAGGTTTGTAATGAAGAAGTGAATTGCTTCATATGATCAATTACAATTGCCATATTCAGAGGCTAAAATCCAAAAACATCTTCAATTGATTTAAGTTACTGTGATAACTCTCCTCTGCATTTCCAATTCTAGTGTCCTGCTCACTGTCTCTTCCACCAAGGCAAAGTAGAGGGTCAAGAACTTATCTAGGAAATGTGATTAATGGTGACATAGTTTAGAACAAAATTCTACTTCATTATCAGCAGCAGCTGCTGCTCTAAAGGTCTGGAGTTTCTGAATAATTGTTTCAAGTCATTTCATGTGTCCTTTCAAGGTACAAGAGAAGCAATTTGATAAGAAAAAATCTTCCCCGGGGAATATGTGTATATTAGCAAGAGAACATCAATAGAATGTCTTTACCTTTCACATTGTTGCTTCTGATAATCTCGATAATATTCATAAAAATCATCTGGAGCAGAAGGCTACAGAAAATACAGCGACATTCTGTGTGGGAAACAGCACAGAAAAGAGCACTGGCCTTAGCAGGAAGAGGAAGTTGGCGTCTAGGAAATGTCAGGGAGTGGAGACAAGAAATTCAATATAACAGCTACAGCCAAATATTGTTCTGAGCTGACATGAGGTAGAGAAGGAGAAGAAATGTTACGTGGTGAGGGTAAGGCAGGTGATGCCAGGGAAAGCGATTTTCTTTTCATTTTTAGTTTTCTATAGAGGGAGAACAAAAAAATAATTGGGTCACAAAGGTTTCAAAAGGGATGCAAATTAAATACAGGGGGAATGAGAAGTTGGAGGTCACTAATAGAACACTTTTTTGGTTTGTGATAAACAATAGGAGAGAAGAATACAAGCTCATCATCAAACACTATTACCACCAACATCATAGTTTTGTTATTGATTTAGCCACTGAGACAATTATGAGCATCTAACCTCCCCCCCCCACCTGCCCCCACGTAACACCTGGGGCCTAGGATATTATAAAATAGCACCACTCTGTAAATTTAAAACTTTGTAATGTAAAAAACAATAATTTTGTGGCTCTCTCTGTTAGCTGATGTCCCCTGAACTAGGCAAGCAAAAGAAGCAATGACATCAATGGTCTCTGATTTAAAAACAAAGATTTTCACACAAAAATTTAACAAGTTAGAAGATGTCAATAAAATCGCAAGTCTTTTCCCATCAATTTCATTCCCTACATATAACCTAATGATGAACTCCTCATATACACAGGGACCTTTGCAGGGAGAAGAAAATATTATTTATTCAACAGTTTATTAAACATAAATTTAGCGGTGCCAACTCTTGTGCCTAGCACTGCTCCATGTGCTGGGAAATAACAGTGACAAAGACCCTGAACTCAAGAACATATAGTGGAAGAGACAGACAACAAAGAAACAAATGCCCAGTGTGACTAATGTCATAGGTGATGCAAAGAAAAATAAAGCGGACGGAAGTTTGCGTAGGGAGAAATACACTTTTATTTACTTCGGAAAACCTCACTGATGAGGAATTTTTGAGCAAAAACTTCAAGAAAGTAAGAGAGAAAGGTGTGCAGAAGACTGAAGGAAGGGGAAACCAGGTCAAGAGGAAAGCAAATGCAAGGACTCCGGGGTGAGAAAGCAGCAGCCTTTTCAGGGACGTATAAAGTGGTCATGATGCAAGACAGGTAGGTGAAGCCAATGTCTACAATTCTGTTTGTTGAGAAGACACTGTGCAACTCAAATACCTGGAAAAGAACAAATAAAAATGAGTGCTGGCTTTTCAGAATCATCTTTTTATTTGCAGAAGTGATGAGAGATTGGCTCAAGAACTGTTGATATGAGAGTTTACATATAAGTTCATTTCCATCTCTATTTTAATAATGGTCCTTCAATTTACTTTTTGTGGTTGAAACATTTATTGTTATACTTGTGGACGCACATGGAGTTTTTAAAACTAGTACAAAGAGATTCCTTGCACACTTTGCCCATTTTTTATGGTGACATTTTGTGAGACAAGAGAATAGTATCACAACCTGGATGGTGATGTTGATACGATTCACTGATTTTATTTTCATTTCTCCATTTTTTACTTTAATGGGTTGTGTGTGTGTGTGTGTGTGTGTATGTTCAGTTTTATACAATGTTATTACATGTGCTGGTTAATGTAATGACATTAATCCATCACCACAATCAAGATCCTGAACAGTTCCAACATAACAAGAATCCTCTCCTCCACCTTTTTAAACCATACCCAACTCTCTCTCTCTCTATCCCTCTGCTGTCCCTAAATCCTTGTACCCAATAATATGCCCTCCATTTCCAAATTTTAGTCATGTCAAAACTGTTAAATAAATGAAACCATGCAGTATGTGAGCTTTGGGGATTTTTTTCCCTCACTTAGCTGAATTACCTGGAAATATATCCAAGTTGTTGCATGTATAAATAGCTCAATCTTTTTGGTTTTTTGTTTTTTGTTTTTTGAGTTGGAGTCTCACTCTGTTGCCCAGACTGGAGTGCAATGGCCGCTTCGGGCCACAGCAGCCTTGACCTGCTGGGCTCCGGCGATCCTTCCGCCTCAGCCTTCCGAGTAGCCGGAATTACAGGTGCGCGCTACCACGCCCAGCTAATTTTTGATTTATTGTAGAGATGAGGTAGCTCAATCTTTTTTATTGCTGAAGAATATATTCTATGCTATGGATGTCCTATAGTTTGTTTAACCATTCACCTGCTTAATCATATATGGGCTGTCTCCGGTTTGGGGCATCTCTGAATAAAACTTCTATGAACATTCACATTTGTATCTCTGTGTAAACTTAAGTTTTCATTTTCCTGGGATAAATGCCTAAGGATGCAATTGCTAAGACCTGTGGTAGTTGCATGTTTAGTTTTATGAGAACATAGCAAACTTTTTCAGAGTGACTGTACTATTTTAATTCCCACCAGCAATGCTTGAGTGATCCAGTTTCTCTACATCCTTACCAGCATTTGATGTTGCTACTATTTTTTTTTCATTTTAGCCATTCTGTTAGAAGTACAGTGATATTGTGGTTTTAATTTGCATTTCCCTGATGGTTAATGATGTTGAACATCTTTTCATGTGCTTATTTTTCATCTATATGTTCTCTTCAATAAAATGTCTATTCATGTCTTTCCCTTATTTTCTAATTGCAATGTTTTTGTGGTTCTTGCAATTTTTGTTGTTATTAGGGTTTTTGCTTGTTTGCTTGCTTTGTTTTTTTCCTGCTGAGGCTTCCCAGATCAGGAGGCTTGCTGTAGTTGAATCCTCTTTGTCATTCCTGCCTATTACCTCCAAGTCTCTGGGTTGGGGAGGAAGGTATGGGACCTGCAGGGACAAAGCAGCTGTTTACACTGAGCCACTGTATCTCTCTTGCAACTTCCACTGCCCACTTGTGTGTCTCTTGGCATAAGAAGGAGTTACTAACCAGGCAGAGAAGGAGAGTGCTGTCCCTGGATGTTTATTTTGATGTTTGGATCCCTCTTGCTGCAGATGTCAGGCTCAGCTGGGGTTGTCTTAGGGACCCCCATTCCATCAGGGGAGAAATGAGTCATGTGCTGCTTTTTGTTGCTAAGTCATGGACTTGGAAACAGCAGGTCTGTGAGGTCATCTGCTGGGTGGGGAAGCCAAAATGCCTTCTGGATTTGTAGTCCCAAACCAGCTCACCTTCTTAACACCTTGCAGACCTCAACCTCCGTTGTCTCATAAACCCTTTTCAAGATTTATAGTTGTACTTAGTGGGGAAGAGCAGAGTGAACATAGGTCTGCATTTTTCTGTCTGGACTGAAAGTTCCAATCTACTTTTTTTTTCAAAAAGAACATTTTATTTTGACATTATTATGGATTGCCAACTATCGTTGTAAAAAATGTGCAGGGTGGTTCTGTACACCCTTTACATAGCCTCCCCGACTATTGGACTATAGTACAAGATCAAAACCAGGAAATTGACCTTGGTATAAATCACAGAGCTTTTTCATATATTACCAATTATATATGCATTCATTTGTATGTAGGTGGTGTGTCTGTGCATTGCTCTGTGCAATTTTATCTTCATGTAGCTTCACGTAACCACCCCAACAATCACAATACTTCACTTTACCATCACAAGACTCCCAAGGAAATTATGCTAAGCGAAAAGAGCTAATCTCAAAATGTTACACACTGCATGGCTCCATTTATACAACATTTGTGAAGTAATCCAAATATAGATATGGAGAATAGATTAGCGATTGTCATGATTAGGAATGGGGGAGAAAGGGTGAATGTGCCTATAAAAGGTCCCATCCTGGTGTTATACAATTCATGGGCTTGAACATATTTAAAATGCCATTTTTTCATTATTTTGGTAGCATAGACAGTAGTGTCACTGCCCTAAAAATCCTCTATGCTCCACTTATTCATCTCTCTCCCTCCTAACCCCTAGCAACCACTGACCTTTTTACCGTCTCCAAAGTTTTGCCTCTTCCAGAATGTCATATAGTTGGAATCACACAGAATGCAGCTTTTTGGATTGACTTTTCTTTTCACTTAATAGCATACATTTACATTTCTTTGATGTATTTTCATGGCTTTATAGCTCATTTCTTTTTAGCGTGAAATAATATTCTAATGTCTGGATGTACCAGATATTTATCAATTCACCTACCAATGGACATCTTGATTGCTTCCAATTTTTGGCAACTATGAATACCATTCATGTGCAGGTTTTTGTGTGGGCATGTTTTCACCCCCAAAGAGTGCAATTACTGGATTGCATGGTAAAATCATGCTTAGTTTTATAAACCACCAAACTGTCTATACCACTGTGTTCCCACCAGAAGTGAATGAGAGTTTCTGTTGTGTCCCATCTTCACTAGCATTTGATGTGGTCAGTGTTCTACATCTGGGTCTTTCAAATAGGTGGGTAGTGATAACTTATTGTTGTTTTACATATTTCCCTGATAACACATGACATCAAATATCTTTTCATATGCTTGCTGTCCATCTGAATATCTTATTTGATGAGGTGTCTGCTAAAGTCTTTGGCTCATTAAAAAAATGGGTTGTTTTCTTAGTGCTGAATTTCAAGAGTTCTTTGTATATTTGAGATAACAGTCCTTTTCAGGTATATCTTTTACAAATACTTTCTCCCAATTCATGACCCATCTTTTCAGTCTCTTGACTTCTTATTTTCTAGCGTGTTTTTTTTTTTTTTTTTTTTTTGGTCTCAGCTACTTGGATGGATTTAGACTCTCTGCTACTCAGTGATTTTTCACAGAAATGAAGAACTGAGTACCACATGTCCTCACTTACAAGCAAACATTGAACATTTACCATAATACTATAAGAAAGGGATTGGCAGTAGCCAGAAACCTCTGAGGGCAGGGGGTAGGCACATAACATCAATAAAAGGGTACCTGATCTCAAACCAGGCAAAGTGGGGCCAAAGAGAGACCCAAACTTTACATGTACGATGACCACCTGTATACCGAATACTAAATTGTACCCCTTTAAATTGCACATCTTTAAAATAAAAAAAACCACATAACGCTAAATTTACTATCTTAACCTTCATGAATGAAATTTGTATCCTTATAAAAGAAAGAGGTCCAAGGGATCTTATTTTCATTTTCTCCACATGAGTTTCAGTGAGATGTTTGCCTATGGAAGAAGCAGGTCCTTATGATATACTGAATCTGGTGGCATTGTGATCTTGGACTTCTGAGAGTCCAGCACTATGATAAATAAATCGCTGTTGTTCATAAGCCACCCACTATATGGTATTTTGTTATAGTTGCCTGAATGGACTAAGACAGCATCTTTTGGGATTTTTAAAATATCGAGTTTGAGAGTTCTTTTTATATTCCAGAACTTTGTCAGATATGGAATTTGCAAATATTTTCTTGCAGTCTATAATTTATCTCTGTTTTTTTCTCTATAGGGTCTTTTACAGAGCAAAAGTTCTAATTTTGATGAGGTCCACATTTTTCAATTTTTTTCTTTTATGGATTGTACTTTTGATGTCAAGTGTAAGAATTCTTTCCCTAGTCTTGTTCTAGAATATTCTCTCCTCTGATTTTTTTCCAGCAAGTGCTTATGTTTTTCTACAAGGTTTATAGTTTTCTGTTTTATGTTTAAGCTTATGATCTGTTTTGAGTTAACTTTTATAAAAAGTGTTAATGTTAGGTAAAAGTGTTTTTGTTGTTGTTGTTGTTTGGTTGTTTATTTTGTCCATAGATTTCAATTGGTCCAGCACCATTTTTGGAAAATGCTATCTATCCTCCATTGAAATTATTTTGCTAGTTAGCTGATTTACTTTTAATGCCATTCTTCAACAATCACTGTAAGTCATCCAGGCACTTGATGGTCTAACTAAGGACCCATACATTTTTGCCCACTGATGATCTGTTTGTAGATAGATTTTCTGTTGTTTGAAATAAAGATAGTGTGGGATAAAGGAGAGAAGAAAGTCGAAGGAAAAAAAGTCAAAAGCCACGTTTTCTTCAAAACAGTTGGCAAAGAAGCTTCCCTTGCCGTAGGCAGAACTTGACTGATTGAGAGCAATTAGTGTTCAGCTCAATGAACAGTTATTTCCCTTGATCTTTGTCTCTTTTGCTTATAAATAATGGGATGTTCAAAGGGACATAGCCTTGGTCCCTCACTGATTCCTTTCTGTCTCAATCTAACAAACATTACTGTCAGAGTCATGGTATTAGTTTAAAGTATCTATTATATTTGCTTTTTTGTGACTATCTTTATTTATCATTTTGTTTCATATTTCTATGGATATCAGTAAATGTGGCCCAATTTTGATTTTTCTTTAGTTTTGATCTATTGTGTGTGTGGGGTGTGTGTGTGTGTGTGTGTGTGAAAAGTCTTTCTTTTTTGTACTGTTTCATAGTAGATGATAATATAGTAAGATTATGATGTGGCTTGTGGGTAGAATCCTGAAACTGTATTCTGAAACCATTATCTATATCTGAAATAGCTTAAATTAAAATAGTAGGAACATTTTAGAATATTTCAAACTGGTTTTCTTTTGACCAAAAAGCACTTGGGCTGAGTCAGTAAGAGGAGAGGGCCAAACCAACACACATTTTAAAGTCCTGGCTTGAGAGATTTTAAGAGATAGCATTTAATATACCTGGTAAATTAAAGGATTTATTTCCAATGGGGTGGTATTTATTCCATAAATAGAAGCTTTGGCTCTCTTTAGAGTTATAAGATGTCCATATATTATTTTTAGCTGGAGAGAGAGAATGTTATGATTTTCCTTTTGTCTATTCTTAGGCATAGCTTTGTCCTAGGGACTGGAAGGGGCTGGAGTGGAGGGTTGCCCAAGTGGATAGAGTGACTGCTTGACTCAATGGAGGTATTTTGCTCAACCAATGACCGCTAGTGCCATGGACTTCTGCTCAGCTAGATTCTCTCACCAGTTGTTCTCATTTCTTCCTCTTTTTTAGTTGATAAAAATCTTCACTATACACAAATGACAGAATTAGTCAATCACTATCCTAGGTTTCCATACACCAACTTCACACTATTGTTACAGTGTTTATTTTATAAGGTCATTCTATTATAAGTGTCTGTGTATTTTTTCCAGTCCACCCTGGGACTTTATATTTCTTCAGAAGGGAACCTGTGCCATATGTAACTTTCTATCTGTAACACTTGACTCAAGACTTGACTCAATAGATGGTTTTTAAATAGATAAATACAATGCATATTATTTCCTCTAGTGCCTTCCCTGACAATTTCAGTTCATTGGGGCTGAATTCTTACAGCAGTTATTGTCCATATATGCATTCTAAGTTCTTCTTTGGCACTCCTGTATATTCCTATACAGTGAGTTATTGTTATAGCCACCTGCAGGGGCAGATGGACTGCCATACAAGGTTTGTGTTAACATCTGACTTGCTGGTGTGGCACTTGTTCTGGGCCAATCACCTTTCCTTTTTCTCTCAAGTCATTTTGAACTTGCTTGAGAGATCTGCCCCATTATCACAATTGTGTAAGTAACAAAACTTTTCATACATTTTTGCACATGTATGGCATCATAATGTCTTGATGCTGGAATTGTGTTTTGGGGCAGGGAGCTATCTGCCTTTGTAGGTGACCATCATCAAACATTGCATCTATCTTATTTTGGTGAAGAAGAATAGCTAACTCTTGCTGAACATCTGCCCTATGCCTGTTTCTTATAATATGGCACTGGAAAAAGTTTGAAAGCATAAACACAGCAGTTTCTTCTTATGTCTTCCCAGCTAACTCAATCTTTTGACTTGTAAACTGAAGCATTTTCTGGTGTTCACTGTAAACGTCATTCGTGAGTACTCCATTAGCAAGTCAAAAGCTAATATAGCAAATACACAACTATCAAACAACAAACAAAATACACTAGGTTAAGCAAATGACGGAAAGATTTAAATTTAAGGGAATCCAGAGAAGAGGAAGAAGACTCATGTTAGAGGAGAGGGTGAAATTTTGGAACATTACCTCTGTGGAGCAAGAACTATAACTGTTGGAGAAGACATTAAGACAAATAAGACGCAGGTGCTGCCTTCAACGGTATTCAAAGTATATTATATTTGACTATGCTTTAGGGAAAACTAAGTTTCCAATATTGTGGGTTGGTGGAGTTGCAGAGTCTCAGCAACTGACCAATTATCATCTTTAGCATCTTAAAGGAGCAAGGGATGAAGTGGACTGGGAGAGATGGGCAAACATTTTTATAACCAGAGCCAGGCATCATCTCTTCTTCAGAACTGCCTAATACTCATAAGCTGAATTCTCTTTTAAATTCACTGACCACTGAAGGGATAAAGTAGCCATTGATTTTCTTTGAACCCATTGCATATAGTAACCTTTCTCTTGAGTAAAGGATTAGTGTTGAAAGTATTCATTTAAGCCAGGCTCGGTGGCTCAGCCTGCAATCCTGTGCCTTGGGAGGCTGAGGTGAGTGGATTGCCTGAGCCCGCGGGTTCGAGACCCACCTGGTCAACTTGGCAAGACCTCATCTCTACAATAAATCAAAAAATTAGCTGGGTGTGGTAACGCACGCCTGTAATTCCAGCTATTTGGAAGGCTGAGGCAGAAAGATTGCCGGAGCCCAGCAGGTCGAGGCTGCGGTGGCTGGGAGCAGCCACTGCACTCCAGTCTGGGTGACAGAGTGAGAATCCAACTCAAAAAAAAAAAAAGAAAGTATTCACTTAAAAACTTCAGATATTGAGGTGGTCAGAGTTCTCCTGGTGAAGTGGTTGGTGCCACAGCTGCTCTGCTTGGTCCCTAGCACTTCCTAGAGCACAGAAACCAAGCAAAATGGTTTTAAAATTGCAAAGCCATTCCCAGGAAGAAGGTGCCGGGAGTGGCTGCTAGTTCCAGGCTCTGACTCACCACAGCAGTGCCTGGTTGGACACTGGCAGCAAGGGCTGTGGAGGGAGCACAGCAAAGGAGCCAGAGGGGGAGCCCCACTAGAGAAGACAAAACAGGCACCCTACTACCATCTTGAAAACTGGGCAGGAAAGTGCTCTGGCTTGACCACCAAGGAGAGACAGACCCAATCTCTGTGACTAGTGGATTAATTACTCAGGAGTTGATCTTGGCTCAGAGAAAATATCCTGAAAACACAAACTTCAGAGGGACAGGATGTGTGCTGAGTCCCAGGAACCCCATCCCCTACCCAGATTCAGCTGCGGGAAAAAAGGATATGACCAGAAAAGGATAAGGAAGACCCTAGAAGAGATAAGAACTCCCCACCCTCTACCTTATTCTACTCTCAAAACTACAAGAGACAGCAAAGCTTCCAGCCCACTGCCATTTCAAATTAGAACAAATTCAGAACCCTGATCAGGGAAAAATAGAGGGCTGAGCAAGCATCAGAAGTGAAAGCCTTTCCCACTAACACTGAGTAACAGAATTAAAGTGAAGAGAAAGAGATCTGTCACAAATGAGGAAAAATCAACAGATGAACACAGGTAATTCCCAGTGTAGCAAAGAGAAAAGGCCTGAAAAAACAGACCTGAGAGCCCAAACAATGGAGGTTACCAATGACTGGCCTCAGAATACAACAGGGATTAGGGATTGGATGGAAAGAGTGAATAAGACTCAAGAAAGACAAGATGCAACACTGAAAGAACTTGTAACAGAGATTTTGGCCATAAAAACTTCATCCAGGAAATAAATAACAAGATGACAAGCATGGAAAGCAGAAATAACCAAGCAGAAGAAAGAATCTCATAACTTAATGACAAAAACATGAAATTAGCCCAATCTGTAAAAAACACAGAGAGAAAACTCAGAAAAAACAAAGCCTCCAAGAAAAGTGCAATTATATCAAGAGGCCAAACATACATCAAATTGGTATCCCAGAAGAAGAAAGGGAAATGGAGAACACTATGGAGCAAGTATTCCAGGTTACCAAGAAAATTTTCCCCATTTCACTAGAGATGTGACCATACAAACACAAGAGATACAGAGAACCCTCACAAGATGTCGAATGAGAAGACCAACCCCTAGTCACATAGTAAGTAATTCACTTACACAAAGTAGTTACAAAAGAAAAATGTCTAAAGGCAGCAAGAGAGAAAGGTCAGACTACCTACCAGGGAAGACCAATCAGAATAACAGCAGATCTATCGGCAGAAACACTACAGCAAGAAGGGACTGGAGTCCAATTTTCTTTTTATTTACTTTTAAATTTTTTATTTTAAGGATGTGGGGTACAGTTCAGAATTAGGTATACAAATATTCATTATGCAGGTACCCTGGCCGGTGAGGTCCATGTCCCCTTCCCCAGGCAGATTCCCACTACTGCCAATCCTTTTCTTACAGTATTATGATAGTTGTTCAAGGTCCACTTATGAGTGAGAACATGTGATACTCAGTTCTTTGTTTCTGTGAAAGATCACTCAGTATTATAGACTCTAAGTCCGTCTAGGTTGCTGTGAAGTTCATGATTTTGTTATTCTTTATGGTTGCATAATATTCCATTGTGTATATGTACCACATTTTTTTAATCCAGTTCTCTTTTGATGGGCAGCATGGTTGGTTCCATGTTCTTGCTTTGTGAACAATGCTGTGATAAACATATGCGTGTAGGTATCTTTTTTATAGAGTGATTTGAATTCTTCCAGGTATATTCCCAGTAGGGGGATTGCAGGGTCATATGGAAAGTCAGTTTTTAGAACATTTAGGAATCACCACAGTGTTTTCCACAGTGGATGTACTAGTTTACACGCTCACCAACAGTGTAGAAGTGTTCCCTTTTCACCACATCCTCTCCAGCATCTGTTATTTTTTGTTATTTTTGATGGCCATTCTGACTGGAGTTAGGTGGTAGCTCAGTGTAGTTTTAATTTGCATTTCTTTGATGACTAGTAAGGCTGAACATTTGTTTATGTATCTGTTGGTTGCTCATACCTCTTTTTTTGAGAACTGTCTATTCATATCTTTTGCCCACTTTGTAATGGGGTTGTTGGTTTTTTTTCCTTTTCAGCACATTTGAGTTATTTGTAGATTCTAGATGTTAGGCCTTTGTCAGACATAGAGTTGGCAAATATTTTTTCCCAGTCCGTGGGCTGTCTCTCTGCTCTCTTGATGATTTCTTTGGCTTTGCAAAAGCTTGTCAGTTTGATGAGGTCCCACTTGTCTATCTTATCTCTTATGGCATGGGCACTTGGAGTTTTCATCAGGAATTGGTTGCCAGTTCCAATTTCCATAAGGATGTCTCCTGCATTTTTCTAAGGTTCTTATAGTTTGAGGTTTTACATTTAGGCCTCTGAATCATTTAGAGTTGATTTAGAGGTGAAAGGTAGGGAATCTGTTTAAATCTTCAGCATGTGGTCAGCCAGTTTTCTCAACACCATTTACTGAAAAGGTTCTCTTCTCCCCACTGGTTGGTGGTGGAGGCTTTGTCGAAGATGAGTTGGTTGAGAAATTGAGGTTTTGCTTCTGAAATCACAATTCTATTCCATTGGTTTATATGTCTTTTCTTGTATCAATACTAGTCTGGGAGTGTGATGCCTCCTGCTTTGTTTTATTTTCTGAGGAGTGTTTTGGCTATTCATGGTCATTTATGTTTCCATATGAATACCTGTATTGTTTCTAGGTCTGGGAAGAATGTTGCTGGTAATTTGATGGATATTGCATTAAATCTGTAGATTGCCTTAGGTAGAATGAACATCTTAACAATTGATTCTTCCAATCCATGAGCATGGAATATTTTTCCACTTGTTTGTGTCATCTTTGATTTCTTTGAACAGTGTTTTGTAGTTTTCATTGTAAAATTCTTTCGTGTCTCTAGTTAGGAAGACGCTAAGGTATTTCATTTTTCATTTCTATTGTGAATGGAATTGTGCTTTTTATTTGGATTTCTGTTCTTTTTTATTGGTGTATAGAAATGTGATTGCCTTTTGCACATTTATTCTATACTCTGAGACTTTGTCAAAGTCCTTTATCAGTGCAAGGAGGTTTTTGACAGGTTCTCTTGAGTTTTTGAGGTATAGAAGCCTGTCGTCTGCATAGAAGGATAGCTTGATTTCCTCTTTTCCTATTTGGATACCTCTGATTTCCTTCTCTTGTCTGATTGCTCTAGCTAGGACTTCCAAAACCATGTTGAACAGGAGGGGTGAGAGTGGGCATCCTTGTCTTGTTCCAGTTTTCAGGGGAAATGGTTCCAATTTCTGTTTAGCAGTATGCTGGCTGTGGGTTTCTCATAGATGGCTCTTACTATTTTGAGGTATGTCCCATCTATGCCTACTTGTTCGGGGGTTTTTATCAAGAAGCGGTGCTGGATTTTATCAAAAGCTTTTTCTGCATCTAATGATATAATCATGAAGTTTTTGTTTTTATGTCTGTTGATGTAATTACATTTATGGTCTTATGAATGTTGACCCAGACTTGCATCACAGGGATGAAGCCTATGGTCGTGGTAGATGATTTTTGAGATGTGTCATTGAATCCTGTTTGCTAAGATCTTGTTGAGAATTTTAGCATCAATGTTCATCAAGGACATTGGCCTGTAGTTCTCTTTCTTTGTTGGATCTTTATCTGGCATGGGTGTCAATGTGATGTTAGCTTCATAAAATGATTTGGGAAGAGTTCCATCTTTCTCAATCACCTGGAATACTTTCAACAGGATTAATATTAGTTACTCCTTGTATGTTTTGTAGAATTCTGCTGGAAAGCCAACTGGTCCAGGCCTTTCGTTGGTAGTTTTCTTAAGACATAGTCAATTTCCTGGATTGTTATTGTTCTATTTAGGATCTCAGTTTCTTCTTGTTTCAACCTGGGGAGGTTGTGTGATGTCAGAAATTTCTCTATTTTCTTTAGGTTTTCAAGTTTGTTTCCATACAAGTGTACATAGTGGTCTCTGATAATCTTTTATATTTCCTTAGGGTCAGTTGTGACTTCATTTTTTGTTTCTGGTTGTGTTTATTTGGGCTTTTTCTCTCTTTTTCTTGGTTGGTTTAGCTAGAGGACCATTAGTCTTGTTTATCCTTCCAAAGAACCAACTTTTTTATCATTGATTTTTTGTATTATCTTTTTGTCTTTTATGTCCTGGATTTGGGCTTTTATTTTGGTGATCTGGATTTTTCTGCTGAAGTTAGTGTTTTGGTTGTCTTGCTTTTCCAGCTTCCTTAGGTGACTTTTTAGGCTGTTAACTTGTGATCTTTCCATTTTCTTCATGTGCATTTGTAGAGATATGAATTCCCCTCTTAACTGCTTATTGGCATCCTGGAGATTTTGGTAAGACGTTTCTTCATTTTCATTTGTTTCCAGGTATCATTTAATCTCTGTTTTGATTTCCATGTTGACCCGGAAGTTGCTTAGCATCATGCTGTTTAGTGTCCATGTCTTTGTGGGTTTTGGGGAAACTTTTTTGGTGTTGATATTTATTTTTATTTCACTGTGGTCTGAGAAGGTAGATGGCAGAATTTTAATCTTATGAAATTTGTGTATGCTTGATTTATGGCAGGATGTGGTTGATCTTAGAGTACATTCCATGTGACGATGAATAGAATGTATATTCTGTGGTCATTGGATGGAGTGTTCTGTAGGTATCAATTAAGTCATAAGGTCAAGCATCACGTTGAGGCTCCAGATCTCCTTGTTGACTTTTTGTCTTAATGAACTATCTAGGGTTGTTAATTTTAAGTCTCCAGCTATGATAGTGTTAGAGTCAATATATTTTTTAAGTTTACCTAGAAGCTGTTTTATGAAAGTTGGTTCTCCTATGTTGGGTGCATATATGTTTAGAATGGATATTCCTTGCTGATGGATTGAACCTTTTACCATTATGTAGTAACCTTTCATATCTTTTTTAATTTTTGATAGCTTAAAGGGTATTTTGTCTGATATTAAGACCATGACTCCCGCTTTCTTTTGTGTTCCATTCACCTTAAATTTTGTTTCCCATCTCCTTACTTTGAGTCTGTGAGTGTCCTTTCTGGTGAGATGGGTTTCTTGGAGAAATATATTGTAGCCTCATAATATTTTATCCAATTTGCCATTCTATGTATTTTCAGTGGTGCATTTAGTCCATTCACATTCAGGCTAATTATTGAGAGGTGAGAATTTATCCCTGTAATGAGGTTCTTATAGTGTTTGTTGTTGTTGTTGCTATTTATTTGTTTGTTCTCTTTCTTTTGATTTTGGGGTTGATTCATATGTGTTTTTAATCTTTATCCTGCATTCCTGTGAAGGGTATTGTTCTTTGTTTCCTTTCTTCTGTGTTTAATACTTTCTTAAGTGTTTCTTGTAGAGCTGATCTGGAGGCAGTATAAAATCTTAGGGATTGATTGGGAAGGATTTTAATCCTCCATCACTGAAGAAACTTAACTTAGCTGGGTAGGTAATTCTTGGTTGAAATTGTTTATCTTTGAGAACTTTGAAGATTAGGTTCCAAGCTCTCCTAGCCTGAAGCATTTCTGTAGGTAAGTCTGCTGCTATTCTAGTTGGTCTTCCCCAATAGGTAGTCTGACCTTTCTCTCTAGCTGCCTTTAGAATTTTTTCTTTTATACCTACTTTGTGTAGGCAAATTATTATAAGTCTGGGAGTTGGTCTTCTCATTTGTTGTCTTTCAGGGGTTCTCTGAATCTCTTGTGATTGAATGGTCATATCACTGATGAGATGAGGGAAGTTTTCTTGGATAATTTCAAGGAATGTTTGTTCCAGGGTGGTCTCTATCTCTCTATCTGCCTCAGGGATTCCAATTAATCTTAGGTTCAGTCTCTTGAAATAATCACTCATCTCTTGGAGATTTTGTTCTGTCTTTTTAAGCATATTTTCTATGTTTTTAATGGTTTGGGTTAGTTCCATATTTTGGTCCTCAAGCTCTGAGATACTTTCTTCTGCTTGGTTAATTCAGCTTTCCATGCTTATCAGTTTGTTGTTTGTTTGATTCACCTTGTTCTTTGTTGCTATTATCTCAGTTGTCAACTCCTTCATTCTTTCTTTTTGTCTCTCCTTGCTTCTATTTATCCTCTCTATTAATATCTTGATATCTGGGTTTGTGGTTTGAGACCAGTCATTCTGGGAGCTCTTCATTGTTTGAGTTCCAGAGTCTGTTCTCAGTGAATGAACTCCCAGGGGACTGTATGAAACTCATATTCTTCCTTTGGTTTTTCTTCAATTTTGAAGGTTTTCCTCCCTCCTTTTTTTAAAAAAGAAAAAAAAAGCTCTTTAATTCTGTTGTTCAGTGATGGAGAGATACCTTTTTTCCTGTTTGTACAATTACCTATTCTTCCTTAAGTAGATCCTCTGGTTTTGTTCAGTTCTGAAACTGGACTAGGTGTGCAGGCCTGTGCTTTTTGCAGTTTTGAGATTTAATTGAGGGGGGGCTGTGATTCAGAAGCTCTCTGCAGATCTCAGTATCTGCTGACAGGTGTGTGGACCTTCTGGAGCCACTCCCCACGGCTTGCCTTACAATCTGTCCATGCAGTTGGGGCTCTGTTTGCCCACTGAAAGCAAAATGAGATAAGAAAAGGGAAAAGAATGAAAAAGAAAAGAGGAAGAAGAAAGGGAGGTTGAGAGAGAGAAAAAGAAGAGGAAAAATAGACAGGCATACCAACTAATGAATAAACCAAGAGACAAAGATACCAAAAACAAAAGAGACAAAAACATACAGACAGTAATACAAACAGAAACCCCACTGTTAGTGTACTCTCCCTCAAAAACACCCATACATAAACAGAAAAATCTAAAAAAAAAAAAATTAAAATAACAGAAACAAAACAAGTACAAAATATAAAAAAAATAGAGAAAATAAAAAAAGCTAAAACTGAAACAAAAAACAAACAAGGAAAAAACAAACAAAAAAAACTTGGCTCTCTGGCAATTTCTGTGAGTCCAGGTTCCTTTCAGGCCTCCACCTTAGGGAGCAGTTCTGGTCTCCAGCCCCTACCCTCCATGCTTAGCACAGGCTGATAGGGTTGCTCTCAGTGTGGGTCAGATGCCCAATAGTCTGCTGTGGGAGAAGGATGGATCAGACTCAGACTCACCCTACTTATCCTACTCACCTTATCAGATGACAATGGAATAAAAATAAACACCAACAAAGTTCCCCCCAAACCCACAAAGACATGGACACTAAACACCTTGATGTTAAACAACTCCTGGGTTGACATGAAAATCAAAACAGAGATTAAGAGATACCAGAAAACAAATGAAAACAAAAAAAATCTTACCAAGACCTCTGGGATGCCATGAAAACAGTAATAAGAGGGGAATTAATCTCTCTATGAACACACTTGATGAAAATGGAAAGATCACAAGTTAACAACCTAACAAATCACCTAAGGAAGCTGGAAAAGCAAGACCACCAAAACCATAACTTAGCAGAAGAATCCAGATCACCAAAATAAAAGCCCAAATTCGGGACATAAAAGGCAAAAAGATAATTTAAAAAATCAATGAAATAAAAAGCTGGATTTTTGAAAGGATAAACAAGATTGACAGACCCCTAGCTAGACTCACCAAGATAAAGAGAGAAAAAGTCCAACACAATCAGAAATGCAAAAGATCAAGTCACAACTGACCCTGAAGAAATACCAAAGATTATTAGAGACTACTATGTACACTTATATGGAAACAAACTTGAAAACCAAAAGGAAATGGAGGACTTTCTGACATCACACAAACTCCTCAAGTTAAAAAAAAAAAGGATTTGAGACCCTAAACAGACCAATAACAATCCAGGAAATTGACTATGTCATAAGAAAATTACCTACTACCAAAAAGTCCTGGACCAGTGGCTTTCCAGCAGAATTCTACAGAACATACAAGGAGGAACTGCTACCAATCCTACTAAAAGTATCCCAGGCAATCAAAAACCATGGAACTCTTCCCAAATTATTTCACGAAGCTAACATCACATTGATACTCAATCCAAGTATAGATCCAACAAAGAAAGAGAACTACAGGACAATATCCTTGATGAACATAGATGCTAAAATTCTCAACAAGATCCTAGCAAATCAAATTCAAAACATATCTCAAAAATCATTCACCATGACCAAGTAGGCTTCAGCTCCAGGATGCAGGTCTGGTTCAACATTTGTAAGATCATAAACATAATTAAATACATCAGCAGATATAAAACAAAAACCACATGATTATATCATTAGATGGGGAAAAAGCTTTTTATAAAATCCAGTACCCCTTCTTGATAAAAACTCTTGGACATCTAGGCATATATGGAATATACCTCAAAATAGTAAGAGCCATCTATGAGAAACCCACAGGCAGCAAGCTGCTAAACAGACAGAAATTGGAATCATTTCCCCTGAAAACCAGAACAAGACAAGGATGCCCACCCTCATTGCTCCTTTTCAACATAGTTTTGGAAGTCCTAGCTAGTGCAATCAGACAAGAGAAAGAGATCAGTGGTATCCAAATAGGAAAAGAGGAAGTCAAGTTATCCCTCTTTGCAGACGATATGAGTCTATACCTGAAAACCCAAGAGAATCTGTCAAAAACCTCCTTGCACTGATAAAGGACTTTGATAAAGTCTCAGGGTATAAAATCCATGTGCAAAAGACAGTCATATTTCAATACACCAACAACAAACAAACAGAAACCCAGATAAAAAGTACAATTCCATTCACAATAGCCAGGAAAAAAATCAAATGCCTTGGCATCTTCCTAACCAGAGACATGTAAGACCTTTACAATGACAACTACAAAACACTGCTCAAAGAAATCAATGACACAAACAAATGGAAAAATATTCCATACTCAGGAATTGGAAGAATCAACGTTGTTAAGATATCCATCTTACCAAGGCAATCTACAGATTTAATGCAATACCCATTGAATTTCCTGCAGCATTCTTCACAGACCTGGAAACGACAATACAGGAATTTGTATGGAAACATAAACGACCATGAATCGCCAAAACAATCCTCAGCAAAAAAAAGCAGAGCAGGAGTTATCACACTCCCAGACTTTTAACTCTATTATAAAGTTACAATAACCAAAACAGCCTGGTATTGGTACAAGAGCAGGCATATAGACCAATGGAACAAGATAGAGATTCTAGAAGCAAACCTCAATTTCTCAACCAACTCATCTTCAACAAAGCCTCCACCAACAACCACTGGGGAGAGGAGAATCTATTCAATAAATGGTGCTGGGAAAACTGGCTGAACATCTGCAGAAGATTAACACATGAACCCTGCCTATCATCATATACAAAAATCAACTCTAAATGGATCAAACACCCTCAAACTATAAGAACCTTAGAAAATGCAGGAGACACCATTATGGAAATTGGGACTGGCAACCAATTCCTGACCAAAACCCCAAGTGTCCATGCCATTAGAGATAAGATAGATAAGTAGGATGAAATCAAACTGACAAGCTTCTGCAAAGCCAAAGAAACCATCAAGTGGGAAGCTAGTCCACAGACTGGGAAAAAATATTGCCAACTGTATGTCTGCCAAAGGCCTAACATCTAGGATCTACAAGGAACTCAAATGTGCTGAAAAGAAGAAAACAAACAGGCACTTTATAAAGTGGGCTAATATATGAATAGACAGTTCTCAAAAGAAGATAAACGAGCAGCCAACAGATACATGAAAAAATGCTCAGCCTTACTAGTCATCAAAGAAATGCAAATTAGAACTACACTGAGATACTACCTAACTCCAATCAGGATGGCTATCATCAATAACTCAAAAAATAACAGAATCTGGAGAGGATGCTGCAAAAAGGGAACACTTTTACACTGTTGGTGGGAGTGTAAACTAGTACAGCCTCTATGGAAAACTGTGGCAATTCCTAAAAGATCTAAAAATCAACCTTCCATACAACTCTGCAATCTCCCTACTGGGAATATAGCTGGAAGAACTCAAATCACTTTATAAAAAAGATACCTGCACATGTATGTTTATTGCAGCATTGTTCACAGTAGCCAGAATATGGAACCAACCATGCTGCCCATCAAAAGAGGACTGGATTTAAAAAATGTGATACATATACAGTATGGAATATTATGCAGCCATAAAGAAGAACAAAATCATGAACTTCACAGCAACCTGTATGGACCAGAGTCTATAATACTGAGTGACTTTTCACAGAAACAAGAACTGAGTATCACATGTTCTCACTCATAAGCAGATCTTGAACAATTATCATAATATTATAAGAAAAGTATTGGCAGTAGCAGGAAACTGCCTGGAGGGAAGTGGGGAAGTGGAATTGGCAGTAGTGAGAATCTTCCTGAGGAAGGGGGGGCATACCTCATCAACAAGGGTATCTGCATAATGAATATTTGTATACCTAACCCTGAATTGTACCCCACATCTTTAAAAAAATAATAATAAATAAATAAATAAAATAGTGACCTTGGGCCAAGCTCAGTGGCTCAGCCTGTAATCCCAGCATGTTGGGAGACCAAGGCGAGCGAATTGCCTGCACCCATGGGTTCAAGACCAACCCAGGCAACTTGGTGAGACCTCGTCTTTATGATAAATCAAAAACATTAGTCAAGCATGGCAGTGTATGCCTAAAGTTCCAGCTACTTGGAAGACTAAGGTGGAAGGATCACTGTAGTCAAGCATGTTGACCCTGGGGTGGCTTTGAGCATGACACTGCACTCCAGCCTGGGTAATGGAGTGAGACTCCAACTCAAAAAATAAAAATAGAATAGTGACCTAGTCTTAAAAAAAAAAAAAAAAAGAAATCAAATATGACACAAATAAATGGAAAAATATCCCATGCTCGTAAATTGGATGAATCAACATCGCTAAGATGTTCATTACACCCAAGGCAATCTACAGATTTAACGCAATAACTATTAAATTACCAGCAGAGCTTCTCAGAGCTGGAAATGACAACACAAGAATTCATATGGAAACATAAACGACCACAAATAGCCAAAAAAATCCTCAGCATAAAAAACAAAGCATGAGGTATCACACTCCAAGACATAAACTTTATTATAAAGCTACAATAATCAAAACAGCCTGGTATTGGTACAAGAACAGGCATATAGTCCAGTGGAACAGGAAGCGAATCCAGAAGTAAAACCTCAATTTCTCAACCAATTCATCTTTGACAAAGCCTCCACCACCAATGACTGGGGAGAGGAGAACACATTCAGTAAATGGTGCTTGGAAAACTGGCTGATCACATGCAGAAGATCAAAACAAGACCTCTACCTATCACCATACATGAAAGTCAACTCTAAAAGGAGCAAATACCTAAATGTAAAACCTCAACCTCTAAGAACCTTAGAAAATGCAGGAGACAACCTTATGGAAATTGGAACTGGCAACCCATCATGCCATAAGTGATAAGATAGACAAGTGGAACCTCATCAAACTGACAAGCTTCTGCAAAGCCAAAGAAACCATCAAGAGAGCAGGGAGACAGCCCACAGACTGAGAAAAAATATTTGCCAACTGTATATCTGACAAAGGCCTAACATCTAAGATCTACAAAGAACTCAAAT
>CAUYQG010069203.1:0-13538 GCA_963574415.1 Tarsius wallacei
CTTTAAGATGCATTAAGTGTTGGCTGGTCCTTCCTTTGACTGGCTTCCTTTGGCTTCGGGGGACCATTCTCCCCTACTCGGCATCTCCACCAGGGTACAGTTCATGGTGTTCTGAGCTTAGCTGCTGAAACATTCCAAAGTGCCTGGCAATTTCCACCCGCTGGAGGTGAGATTCCTCTCTCCGACAAAACATGACTGTTTAATGCTACTCCAACTCCCACTTGGTCCCTGTCTTGATGGAAGAGAGAAGACTCCCTGGCCCCAGTGCCGGTTTTGTCTCCTGCCCTGAGACAAAGTGACCGCTTCTGTAGAGAAGGCAAAAATATTAGGCTGATGCATAAGTTTATAGCATTTGTTTCTGACATGGCAACCCTGCGGTGTTGGGAGTTTGTTTATTGTTTGTCATTTATTATCGAGAGTGACAATGTTGTGCTTGTGGATACACCTTGCATTTTGCAGAATTGAAGAAAGTTAGTACTATTTGTGGGCTAAAGAAGATGGGATGTCAAGTGGAAAAAAACAAACACTTCCGACATATTCTTCTGCTTGAGTTTAAACGAGGAGTAAAGGCAGTGGAGGTGGCTTGAAACATTTGTGCCATGAACAGAGAGAATGCCACCGGATAAGAAGATGACTTTGTCTTTTCAAAGAGGGCCACTTTGGCCTGATTCTCCACGTTCAGGAAGACCATCAGGCTTTGGTGAAGACCATTTAAGTGCTTTAATCCACAATGATTCATGTCAGTCAACCCCAGAACTGGGAAACGTGATGAACTGTAACCAGTCAACCATCATGCGACACTTGCATTCCATGGGCAAGTGAAAAACGCCATGAAATGATGTATCCGCTCAATCATTTTCCCTCTACCCTTCACAGTTCTTAGCTGGGACCCCCTTGACAAAAGTCAGATTAACAAGGGAAAACCAAACAGACATGTATTAATGTGTATACCTTCTGTATGCATGAGAGATATCCAGGGAAAAAACAGTAAATCTCAAAGAGAAAGCTCAGAGCTCCAGCTTTTAGTATCTTCAACTGAAACAAAGGAGGCAAGTTCTGGGAAACACAGGGTAGATAAAGGCTGGTTAGTAAAATTTGTTATGTATGGTCCCTCTGGTGCTGTCTACAGGCCAGTAAGGGTCTGAAATCTTTGCTGAGTGATCAGCCTTTGTCCTTCCACGGTAAAGGGGAGAATGTACGCGTTTGTAAATTTATGTCTTGCCTTAAGGTCAAGCGGGGAAGGCAGTGAGCTTTTCTTTTAACTGCTTCACCTCTACCCGCAGCTCAAAGTAATTCTTATGCCAAAATGGCATATTTCAGGGTGAGTTTAAAAAAAAAAATTCATTATTCCTCTGTAACTTTGGACTATAGGAGTCAGTGTCTGAAAAGGCATGCCTGCGGTCCTGAGACATGCTCCTTTCTCAAAAACGATTGTGGAATTCATATTTCGGTGCAGGTTCTCATTTAACCAACAGTTCAATGTCCATCCTTTGAACAAAGATAATCTTACACCTTTATCCAAGTATTACAAATATATCTTCCAAAGCTATAGTCCAGAGTAATAATAAAGTTTTTAAAAAATCCATCAGCCTCTCTAGTATCCTCCCAGAGGTGAGCTCTTGTAACCGGTTTTGTTTCAGGTCTTTCCAGCGTTCCATTCATAACCCTAAGTGATATGCATATATCTTCATTTCTTGACACATCAGCTTTATTTAAATATTTTCTCTGCTGTTAGATTTTGAGTTATACATTATTTTATTCTCGAGAATGGTTACACTAGTGATCACAATATGCATCATTCACCTGTCCCAATCCACCTTCACTCAGTCCTTTGAATACTTCTGGATGATGTCAGGCCTTCACAGCATTTGAGTTCCACTGCCTTTGGTTCCACCCTTTCTTCCACATATGCTCCAAATGTTGTTTTAAAGAGGCCCTGCTAGTTTATCTTTACCCACCTGCTTACCCTTTCTGAAGCTCTCCCATCCTTCCTGCAATCGCTTGCCCCCATCCAGGTTATGTATCTCCAGTCTGGAGGAATCCCTTTAGTACTTTTTATAGTGTTCACTCCTGTTTTTAGTTCTGCTACATTTTCCTTTGCCTGCTTGGAAGATATTTTATTCGGTGCACACAAATGTAAGATTGTTGTAGCATCCTGCTGAATTGATAATTTTATTCTAGGAGATGCCGCTCTTTATTTCCAGAAATACTTCTTGCCTTAAAATTTGCTTTATCTGATATTAGTATAGCTACACCAGGTTTCCTCAGGACACTGTTTTCCAAAGTGTTTTTACTGTTTTTCATGACCACTGTCAGTTTATGAGAGTTCTAGATATTCTGCATCTTTGCCAAATTTGGTATTGTTGGAATTTTTTTATTTTATGCATTTTAGTGAATGTGTAGTAAATTTTATTGTAAATTAAATTTTCCTGATGGTTAAAAATGTTGAGCATCTTTTTATGTGCTTGTTGATCACTCATATATTTCCTTAGTGACTTGTCTTTTAATTAGCATGTTTTTCCCATGCTAATTAAGTTGTTTTTACTTATTGAATAGTAAGGCTTCTTTTTATATTCTGTCGATAGGCACTTTATCAGATATGCACTTTACAAATATTTGCTCTCATGTGTTTGTATTTTTATTTTCCAAATAATGTATTTTTAAGAGCAGAATCTTTAAATTTTTTATGAAGTCCAATTTATCAAAATTTTTTATGACTTGTGAATTTTAATCTATTTAACCCATGGTCAGAATGATATTCTACTAAACATTCTTCTACAAACTTATAGCTTCAGCTTTTTTTTAATTTTAAAGATGTGGGGTACAATTCAGGATTAGGTATGCAAGTGGTCTTCGTACCGGTAAAGTTCGGACCTTCCTTTGGTCTCCACTTTGCCTGGTTTGAGATCAGGTAACCTTATTGATGTTGCGTCTCCCTACCCCACCGACCCCGGCAGTATCCCACTACTGCCAATCTCTTTCTTATAATATTTTGGTAAATTTTCAGGGTCTGCTTATGAGTGAGAACATGTGTTACTCTCTTCTTTGTTTCTGTGATAGGTCAGTCAGTATGATAGACTCTAAATCCATCCAAGTTGCTGCAAAGTCCATATGTTGTGAATAGTGCTGCAATAAATATGCATGTGCAGGTATCTTTGTGTAGAATGATTTGAGTTCCTCTGGGTATATCCACAGTAGGGGGATTTCTGGGTCATATGGAAGGCCAATGTCTAGTTCTTTTAGAAATCTTCACACTGTTTTGCAAAGAGGTTGCATTAGTTTGCATTCCCACCAGCAGTATAGAAGCGTTCCTTTTTCTCCACATCCCACCAGCATCTGTTGTTGTTTGTTTTACTGATGGCCATTCTTACTGGGGTTAGAATGTGGTTTTAATTTGCATTTCTCCGATGATTAGTGAGACTGAGCACTTTTTCATGCGTCTGTTGGCTGCTCATATATCTTCTTTTGAGAAGCGTCCATTCATGTCTTTTGCCCACTTTAAATGCGGCTGTTTATTTTTTTCCTTTCATGGATTTTAGGCGTTTGTTAGATATACACTTGGCATATACTTTTTTCCCATTCAGTGGACTGTCTTCTGCTTCTCTTAAAGGTTTCTTTGGCTTTGTAGAAGTTCTTCAGTTTGATGAGGTCCCACTTGTCTATCTTATTGCTTATGGCATGGGCATAAGAGTCCCTACTCAGTCAGTCATTCACACGCTTACTTACTCACCGACACATATGCAAAATTTTCCATACACTCACTCACTCTGGAGCTGGCTTAGTCCTGCTGGCTCTGCCACCATCTTCCCAAGAATCTAAGCTTCAGTTCTTATGTTTAGGTTTGTGATGCAATTTAAGTCACACTACTTGTGAATGCCTGAGGTAAGGGTAGGGGGGTCTATGATTTTACATATAGATATCCATTTGTTTCAGCACTATTTTTTAATTATCCCTTTTCCACTGAATTTTCTTGAAACTTTTATCAAAAGTCAGCTGAATATATACCTTTGGGTCTATCTCTGGACTCTGTTCTTTTGCATTGAACTATACGTCTATATTCATAGCAATTTTACTTTGTCTCGAATACTGTAGCTTTATAGTAATCTCGAAATGAAGTTTTCAACTTTGTTCTTTTTTAAAGTTGTTTTAGCTTTTCTAGGTTATCTGCAATTTCATATAAAATCTAAAAGCAGTTAGTCATGTGGAATTATGTTTCTAGTGCTTCCTTTGCACTTTTCTAAATATAGGTTCAACCGGGCATCTTCTTCCAGAAGAGCCCAGTTTTATAGAAATTGAAGACTTACTTAAGACGGTATCCTTTCTCCTTAATCAACTTCAACTTTGCTGGATATGTGGTAGCAGTTTCTTCATCAGCAGATACAGCCTCTCCAGTAATTTTGATATGTTTTCAGTCCAAACCTGAAGCTGTATAACCATCCCTTCCCTGGAATAAATGACTTGGTGTTATCCTTTTCAGGGGGTCCCTTGCCAACGTTTTTGTATAGGCTCAATGCCTTTTGATGCAGCCCTTTGCCTTCAATTGGAATATGTTTCTGTTCATGTCCACCACCTACAAATTCAATTCACTATGGCCGTAATTATAAATTTTTTAGAGACAAGGTCTTACTCCTTCATGCAGGCTAGAGTGCAATTGACATGATTATAGCTCCCTGCAGCCTTTGTCTCCTGGGCTCAAGCAATCCCCCCATCTTAACCTCCTGAGTACCTGGGACTACAGGCGCGAGCCACAATGCATGGCTACTTTTCAAAATATTTTGTAGAGACGAAATTTCACATGTGTAAGTCACCATGTAAGTCACCCTGGCTGTGACTTACGTGGTTTGAAGTGCAACTTATTTTCCCAACTTCACCAGTAGAATTTCATCAGTAGAAAATTTGGTCTTGCTGAAGATCTTAGCAATCTCAGCATAGGATTTTTTCTTTCCTTCCTTATTAAGGAGAGAACTTTCACCTTTTCACAGAAAGGAAGCACTTTGGCTTCTCTCCGACATCTTCTAATTGCCAGCATCACTACTCTTATTCATTGGGTCCTTTATTAAGTAAAATAAGGGTGGCTTGAACACAAGCATTACAATACTGCAATAGTTGATCTCATAGCCCAGAGGGCTACAGAGTGGTCAACGAGCTGATTTGCGTCCTGGTGGGACAAAGCAAGATGGAGCTAGAGTTCATCATAATACTCAGAACAGCAAACAATTTAAAACTTATAAACCGTTTATTTCCGGAATTCTCCCTTTAATCTTTTCTGACCATGGATGACAGCAGCTAATAGCTGAAATCTGGATAAAACCATGGATGAAGGGCACTCTACATTTCATATATATATATATATATATATATATATATAGTGTGTGTGTGAGAGAGAGAGAGAGAGAGAGAGAGAGAGAGAGCGAGCATACCAGGTTACACCTCATGTTATTGACTATGTTGTTTAAGCATTTTATATCCTTACTAATTTTATTTTGCCCCCTTGATCTCACTTGCATTGAGAGTATGAGGGGCGATCCCCCAAAAAACTAAAAATGTTGCCAACATCGCCAACATTTTGACAGCAGGCAACTGGTTCTTCCACCATGACAATGCCCCTGCCCACCTCACATTGTTTAGCAGTTTTTGAGGAAAAACGGCATGACCCCAGCACCCTACCCTCCCTATTCACCTGATCTCACCCTGAGAAACTTTTTTTTGTTTCCCTGGATAAAAAAGTCCTCAAATAACAGAAGCACTAAAAGGCATCAAAATTGACAAGTTCAAAACTGTTCTGAACAGTGGAAAAACGTCTCAGTAGGTGTATTGCATTAAACGGAGAGTACTTCGAAGGTGACTGAAGTTTAAACATGTAAGAATAAATGCACAAGCTTTGATAAATAAATTCTGGTTTGGGGGGCCCTCTTGTATCTTAAAGTATCCGTTTGTTGGTGTCTCTATATCTCCAAACATCTCCTATGGTGTATGCTTTATAAAGTGGAAGTGGTGGCTCTTTTCATCCACAGTCATTTGTACTTTTTTGTCTCTCACTTAGCACCCACACAATTAAGAATTCTACTTTTTCTATCTACTTCCTCTTTCTTGTGCCTTTATTTTTCGTTGCACCATTTCAACTTTATCGGATCATACAACACCCGGATATTGTTTTTTCACCTTTGGTTTAGTGCTGCATCTACCATTAAGTGCTCACAATGAATTCCTTTGCTGCTGTTTCCCTACGTTTTCCTTGGTAGGAGAGAATTCACTTTCTGGTAAAACATTCAAGAAAAACAAAGGGGAACATGTTTTGCTAGTTGTTGCATGCTTATAACTGTTTTCTTAGGGCTTTGATTCTTGAAAGATGGCATGATTGAAAATCAAATTTTTGGCTTATCATTTTTAAAAATTTTATTGTATTATAGAAATATGGAGTACAGGTTAAGATTAACTACATAAGCAGCCTGCATTCAGGTGAAGTTTGGGCTTCTAACTGACCCTAACTCCCCCTGGTAATGACCCAAGTACCCTTCGTGTTGTCACGTGCCCCCAATTCTCTTCCCTCCCTCCCTTCCCTGGCAGTGTCCAGTGACTGCTGACCCCTCTCTTGTGCTCATGTGACTAAAGTTCAAAGCCCACTTAAGAGTGAAAACATGCAGTATTCAGTTCTTTGTTTCTGTGATAGCTCACATCTTATGATGGTCCCCAGTTCTACCCACTTTGCTGCAAAGTGCATGATTTTGTTTTTCTTCATGGTTGCACAATACTCCATCATGTATATGGACCACATTTTCTTTATCCAGTTCGGCTTTTGATGGGCAACAGGGTTGTCCTATGTTTTTGCTATTGAGAATAGCATGGCAATCAACATGCATGTGCAGGTGTCATTTTTGTAGAATGATTTCTCTTCCTCCGGCTATATTCCTAGGAGAGGGATTGCTGGATCGTATGGGACATCAATTTTTAGTTCTTTTAGGAATTGCCACATTGCTTTCCATAGAGGTTGAACTAGCTTTTTTCCACACGCGTGACAGCTTCTGTTGTTTTTTGACTTATTAATGATACTCATTCTTACTGGAGTTAGGTGGTATCTCATTAAAAAGCGGGCAAAGAATATGAATAGACACTTCTTTAAAAACAATATACAAGCAGCCAACAGACACAGGAAAAAATGTCCAGCCTCACTCATCATCAGAGAAATGCAAATCAAAACTATAATGAGATGCCATCTCATAATTTCTTTCCTTGAACTTCTTGATATAGCTGTTCGATTTTGCTATGCTTTGCATATTACTTTTTAGCCCTGGTGCTAGTTAAATTATCTTGCCCTTGTAAGTAATTTGACATTTTTGTTTGGAGAGCCTTTGAATGTTGTTCTTTGTCTTTAAAATCTAATTATTTTACTTAAATATGTCTCAGAAGTCATCATTCCGGGTCAATTCTCCTAGGTTCCTAATGAGCTCTCACACCATATGGCGTATGGTCTTTACTTTCCAAAAAGTTTAACTAGATTATAGTTCCAAACATTAGTTCTCTTTCATTATTTGTTTTACAACTTCAGGGGCTCCAATAACATGTCTGTTGGATTTTTTTTTTTTTTGCCTGTCTTCCATTTCAATCACTTTTCCTCTAAACATTTCTCCTTCTTCTTCTTGGTTTCCTAATTTTCTTTTCCTCTATGTCCCTTCTTAGATTTTCTTTCAAAGCTATTCTCTTTTAGACATCATGAAATTGAGCTAATTCTGATATGATGTTTGTCTTTTTTGTTGTTGTTGTTATTTATTTCCTACGTTTAGTCAACTCTTGTTTCACTTCTTTCTTTTTTAAACGTTAAAAATTTATATTTCATGATATTTTTCATATTCTCATATGCTGGTTTAATGAGGTTTAATTCAGTTTAAAATTTTTCTTACCTTTCATCTGCTTTATGGTTATTTGGAGTAGAGAGGAGGAAAATCTCTATCAGTTTATATACTTTGATTTTGTTGTTGTTGCTGTTGTTTTCTTCTTAGGGGAGCTTTATAGATGAAAATGTCTTATGTTTCCATAATTCATGTACATGGTTGGTGGTTTAGGATGATTTACATACAATCCCATTCTCTTATGTGTAGTCCAAGTTTTTCAATGGATGGTTTCTTCTTGGGAGGAGGATGTGCACCCTTTGATTTTATTTTTATTTCATTTTGTTTTGCAAAGCCTAAGTTTCTTTTCTTGTTCATTTTTCTTTCATTACCCAGTCTCCAAATTCTCTCTCTTTTTATTCTTTTCTCTTCAGAAATATTACTTTTTAAACTGCCCAGACAAGCCCCATATCCACTTTTAAGTGCACTTCATGTAGTTGGTGCTGTTGTCTACAGGGATTTTTTTTTTCAGTATTTTCACACTTGCAGTGAACTTTCCATTTCTAAGGGTAATTTATTGCAGTTCCTGGTGTTCCTTCCTGTGCAGGTTTTCCAGAGCTTCCACCAGTTATTCTTGCAAAGATTTGTGATATAAATTCAAAAAGTAGTTCTACTGGATTTTGATGTTTATTTTTCATGTTAATTAGAAGTATTCAGGGTTTTCTATCTTTTAATTTTGCAGAAAGCATGAGACTTACGTGATTTTATTTGCTCCTTTTGCAATTTGGTAAAGTTTCTGGAATATGTTTGAAGAGATTCACATCTAAGTAGTCTCCATTACCTTGGCTACCAGGAAAACTTCTCAATGTAATTTGAATGCATATTTATTCTTTCTTTAGCTTTTGTCTGTTCATGAAATACTATTTTAGAAGGGAAAAAAGTTATTCATATAAAATAACTTGATACATATTTCTTCAAAATTTGATTTGTGTAAGACAGTAAAAATACTTTATAGTAAGACACAAAATCTGTTTTAAAAAACCTTAATTGACATATATCATAAATTCAATTTTTAATAAAATTGGGATAGTAACCACTATTGTGCATCTTTCTATTGAAAAGGCTCATAATCACATGCTTAGTTAATGTTTTTCTGTGTTTTGTTAAATTTGAAATTATGTACTAAATGCAAACTCTCTCTGAAGCAGTTGCACTAGGTCTCAACACAATATTTGTTAAAACAATGTTTATTATGCTTTCTAAAGATAGGTAACAGCAATGGAAACAAAAAGGATTAAATAGGATTAAACGATACAGTCTGCAACCTTGTTGAGTTTTTTTTCAGTGTTGCATACTCATAAATAATTTCTTAACAGTGACTAGAAGTTTGTTTATACAATATAATTATATTGCATAATGAGTCTTTCCATTATGCAGATAATAAAGACAACTGGGAATGTTCTTTGGAGAAAATGCTGAAGTTTATTAAAGATATAAATTATGGATTCAACAAATGCAAAATAATAAGTTTGAACCATATTGTTTATGTACTCCAGTAATTATTCTCCCATTTTCTTCTAATATTCTATTGTTGCTAGAAATTTATGCCCTATTTATCTTCCTTGACTTCTTCGCACAGTGTAACATTACTATTAAACACGTACACATTTGCATACACACATAAACATTCATACACAAACAGGCACCTCATGAGAAGAATTATTGGCACTGATAGTGAATAGTAGTAAACCTGAAATACAAGAGAAATAACAGATATATTTCTAATAATATAATGGTTTATTTTCTAGTTTTATCTTTAAAACATGAATTAGGAAAATTAAACTTGGAAGAAGTCCTTGTATATGTAAAATACACAAATGGAAGTTGGAATGCTTTTTTGTGTGAATTTTTGAGCTTGACAGAAATAAGATTAAAATGATTTTGAGCAACATCTGGCAGCCTGAAGGTTTCCAAGGTGTTTTTTTTCTAGCCACAGAGAAGTCTTGATTAAATGCATCTTCCTTATGGACCTCTGTAATTCCTTGTGAGAGGCATGATTAGTTTAATGTCATCCAAGGAAGAGAGTTAACTTTCTTGACTGAAGGACACTATCTGTTTGTGACATTTATTCTCTAACCATGAATAATCAAGCGTTGACTACAGGATTAATTCACATGATATTGAGTCACATCTTTTTCTGAAATATTAAAAAACGTATAAACAAAAAGAAATAGAAAGGAGATTTTTAACTACAAATCCTTTCTGTGCTGCTTTGGATTTAAAAAAATTTATGTGTACTTTCAAATGAGTCACCTGTGACTTATGTGGAATAGACAATATCATCCCACGTTCTGGCAGCCTGAGACAACCAGGATTGGAGAGTAGCCTTCTGTCTACTTAACCAGTGTTCTCTCAACTATAACCTCCAGCTTCACTGCTTGCAAACTGATGCAGCATTCTCTACTTAAAGTGTACTTAGAAAACTAAGACTACAGTTTTACTCACAACCAAGCCATATTTATTAAGCTAGATTCTAAATTGTTTAAACTCCATAGAGGTTTGGGAAATGGATGAAGACAGGAAAACAGTGAGTAAAGGAATGGGAATATTTATTGGTCATCCACTATGGATGAGATAGTCAATTCCCACACAAACCCAGAGTGGTAGGTTGGAGTTACCCCATTTTTTCTGGTGAAGCTGAAATTTGGATGCTCCATCAAAGAAGCAAAAGTCCTTGAAATTCTGAGCTTCTAAAACTATGCCTAACCATTTTCCAGTCAATAAAGGAGTAGCAATTTCCAACGAAGTCTTCAATGTCTGAAATCCTTGAGTGCATTTCCTTCCTAACTGTTTTCTGGACCAAATTTCACCTCTGCTCATAAGTCTTGTTCAGATCAATATAAGCCCAATGCTCACACTTTCTGACACATTCATCTAAAACACTTTTCTTTTTTTCTGCTATGGAAAAATCTATCTTTAAAACAGGGTAAAGTATATTTTCCCAAGTCAAAGTAGTGCACGCAGAAAGTCATATTTTTTTGTCATGTGTAATAGACACTTATTATTTTCTCTCAAGGAAGAGTCAGATTTGATTGGCGCCAAGAAAAGGTCAATAATAGGAACTTTATGAGTTTCAAAGTTGTAGTCAGACTTTTTCAAGCAGGGTCAGTGCTTTGGGTCTGAAACTCAGTGTATATGAGTGTATACTCATACACATGCACATCCATACACAAGTTAATGAGGATTCAAAGACCCTCCTGGTAGAACAAAAAAAAGACTCAGTGTTTGTTGCCACACCAGCACCTGTTTTTTGAAAATAGGTTTTATTGTATTTTTTTTTACACTGGTTTACACCATAATTTGTGCTCTAAGGTCAGTATTTCAAGAAAATATTCAGAGAGGTAAAATTTTGTTGTTTCCCTTTTATAACATAACAAGAGGTGTGCTCTGGAAGTTAAGATGCAAATTCTAGATTCATGGCTTATATTTGTAGGAATATATTTCAGATAGATATTTGACACATAATGCAACCATTGGTTTATTACAGTCCATTTTATGCATTTTTTGGAGATAGCAATTTGGTATTTGAAAATTCAGGGCCTAATATGTTAGATAAGTCACATTATTGCCGACTGTGTTATTATTGCCAACTGTGTTATAATGCCAGCTATAATTAATGTTTTAAGTGGATCTTTCCAAAATATTTGGCTGTAATACTTTGATCTAATTTTATATGTATAAAAATCCCATTTTTCTCTACTGGTTTAAAAGTGAGGATAGCTCAGGTGCAGAGACAACTTTTCTTTATATAGGCAGATGCTCATCTCACAGAAGAGATATATCTTTCTTAATATGCACTAAGCTTACTTTTCTATAGTACTAGAACTTTCAACTTATATATCATTCCTAATATGGCTTTGCTAGTCTTCTAAGTATTTAGGTTAAAACAGGATCATTGAAATTTTGGAATTGTGACTCAGAGTCTTCTAATCAAGAAAATTTATTTCCTAGAGGTTGGACATTGGCATTCTGATATGTATGATAAGCTGGAAATGGTTAGAAAAAAGTAAGTGGGTATAAATACTACACTCGTGTTAAAGCAGGTTAAAGAATTCAGAAATTTCATGATGTCCTTTTCCACAACTTGATAAAACCTGTGTATGCACATGTTTAATTTTGACAAAATATAAACTTCTGTTATTTTTGTCTCTTTCTTAAATGTAAGGCTTAAATATACCTTTCCTTTTTGTCTCCTTTGACTATTATTATAGTTCTATTGGAATAGTTTTAACTTTAAAGTTTTATATGTGATATAACTTAATTTGTACTACTGCTTTCTAAGCTCGGAATTCAAACTTTCTTTTTCTGGGATCACTCTTGTCCGGCACAAATGTTTCCTTCTCAAGACTCAAAAGTCTCCCTTCAGTACTCATCAATACATTTTAAATCTCTCACCCTTATTCTCCAATATGTCAACCCTAGGAATTCATTATTACTTCAGCAATCTGAATTCCACAATCTGATGTCTTGAACATTTGAGACTCTAAGGCCATGACCTCTGACTGATTTGGTTCATTCCCCCCACTAAAGAATTTTGAAAAACAACCTACTCTCTAAAATAGTTTTGATTCAACAATAAAATCTTTTATCATATGTGTAAAAGATGCAAATAGATATACCTTCCAAAATATTGTAAGTATGTACATTTTAAAATAGAATTATTCTATCACTGTTTTCGATGAATGGAATGAAAATGATACTATGGTGATTCGCTATCCATCATCATCCATCCATTTGAGAAATACACATACTAGCTTTAAAAAGTCAAAAAATTCATATTTTTATTTTTTTGTTTAAACCTATATTTTCATTTCACTTCTGCCTAGAATTTTCACTAAGTCTAATTTATTTTTTGCTTGAAAGTCTTGTTATTGATCATCCTTTAATGCTTTTTTTGCAAAGTATGTACATTTACATTTTTAAAAATTTAGTGACCATATGACTCTGTTAAAATAATTATTCTGAGGCTACTATTAAGAGTATTATTAATATGCAATTGATGGACACAACATTACATATAATATAAGCTTTCAATAATTATTAAACATAAGTAAAGTTGTATCAGAGTTATATCTCTTGCTAAAACGGATGAGACTTTCTTTTTTTTTAAAATACATATTTTTTATTTTAAAATTGTGGGGTACAGTTAAGGGTTAGGTATACAAATATGCATTGTGTAGGTACCCTTGTTGATGAGGTGTGCCCCCCTGTCCCCAGACAGATATTGACTACCATTAATCCTGCCTCCTTTCCCCTCCTTACCCCACCCCCCTAATTTCCCGCCACTGTCAATCCTTTTCTTATAGTATTACGATAGTTGTTCAAGGTCCACTTATGAGTGAGAACATGTGATACTCAGATCTTTGTTTCTGAGACATCACTCAGTATTATAAACTCTAATTCCAATGGATGAGACTTTCTACAGTTGTTTTATATATGCATGAATAAATATGGATGAGTGTGGCATTGTTAAAGTGTGGCAAAGTTCATCATACACGATAAGATAGATGTAACTCCAAATGGATCAGAGACCTAAATGTAAAACCTCAAACCATAAGAATCCTTGAAAATGAAGGGCATACCCTCATGGAAATTGGAACTGGTAGCCAATTCCTGAACAGAACCCGAAACCCACAGGCCATAAGAGACAAG
>CAUYQG010069204.1:0-19862 GCA_963574415.1 Tarsius wallacei
CGCTACCACGCCCGGCTAATTTTTTTTTTGATTTATTGTAGAGATGAGGTCTCACTTGCCCAGGTGGGTCTCGAACCCGCGGGCTCAGGCAATCCACTCACCTCAGCCTCCCAAAGGCGCGGGATTACAGGCTGAGCCACCAAGCCCGGCACCATTTATTCTTCATGACAACTTTATGAGGTAAGTATTGTTATTATCCTCACTTCACAGGATGAGAAAAAACTGAGGCTTAGTGAGAACATGGAATCTGTCAAAGGCTACACAACTAGTAAGTGTCAGAGCCAGGACCTCAAGTCAGGCCGCTTCACACCAAAGCTCTCACCCCTCACCAGCAAGCTATATTACCGTTGACTAGTTGGTCACCCAGCTGGTGCAAGAATCTAGGTTTTTCTATGCTTACTACACATATTGACTGTCTCAATGCAGAGTATTTTTTGCAGTTGCACTAGGAATCAATTCTCAGACTTTTCTTTCATCACAATTTGGTTCTTGACCAGAGATAATTTATACAATTTACAGTCAAACAAAATGGAACTGGCCAAAAAAAAAAAGTTCACTTGAACTCGCCAAGAACTGCCACTTGGGGTATACAAGTTTGGGCATTTGCTTAGGACTGTAGCTCTGAATTCCTTGAGGGAAATGGGAATCTGGAGGCAGTTTCAGCTAGAAACGGATTTGTTTGCTAATGATTGTGGCCATGATAGTGTGATGAGTGAGAGCTTTTTTCACTTGTCCACCCCTTGCCAATTTAAGCCCCTTCATTACTGCCTTGGAGGGAAAGCTAGAGGCCTGTGCCAAAAAAAAAAAAAAAAAATGAAAGGTAGTTCTCTGATCGTCTCACAGTTTCTTGCACAATTTCTCCCAGACAGCCTTAACAATCTTACTGTCTCACGGACTAAGATATGTAAGGCCAAATGTTACGTATTTTACATCTAATGCTGCTCTGAAAACACTAAGGTGCTTATTAGCCAAATTAAAACTATACCGTTTTAGTTGTTCTGAACTATAGGCATATACTTTGAGGGTTTCTGGCCACATGATGGATTTGACCCTTCACACAAGAGATAAAAATGGCACAAACCACCACTCGAATTCCAAAAAACTTTCCCCTGCTATAAGACAGAGCTGTAATTATAGCATGGCAAGCACATGAGGGGATTTTACATTTGATTAGATCCCAAGTGTCTTAGTCATATGAGAAAGAGCTCAAACCATAGTGTTAAATGTATGAAGCAGAAAATAAGTATGGAGTAGATAGATCCCTGACATACAAGAGTGGAATGTTCCTGGACTTCTAGGAATGCCCACTTGGGACTACCACCAGAACATGTGATATACTGTGTATAGGACATACGATGGGCTTAGTGATGTCATACCTCTGAGTCACCAATAAAAAAACTTTATTAACTTTAGCTAAAACTCATCAAATCTTTATATTTCACGTTCTCTTCACTTCCCTTATAAGCATTAAGTTTTGGCTCCCTTTTTGAGACCACTTTTGGCCAGGAGACAAAGTATTTTATCACTTCAGAAAAATGACTGCATAAATTACACCAGCAGAGAGCAACAAAACCCTCTGGGGATGAAACTGCAGGGCAGACAGCTAGGCTCTATTGTTGGTCTTATAGCACAAGTGACTTAAATTCCTGCCTCAGCAAAATGTCAAGTTACTATGCATCATGGACATGCAGGCTTACTTTTAGAAGAAGAGAAACCAACAGTGCTCAATTACTTAATTCCAAGTGTCTACTGTATAGAGTATGATCTCAACTATGTTATGAGCTATAGACAAGACCGGAAAAAAATTTAGCAAAAGCATTAACAGCATTTTTCTGTGGGCATTGGGGATCATTAGGGAGTTTTATTGGTTTCATTATAGCCTTTTAACTTATCAACATTTCTAAGTTAGCATTTAGTAGCAGAAAAAAGCCATAAAAAACATAAAAATTATTTTGAAAAGAATAGGCTGGATTCTCTTTTGCCTCAAGAACCACTAGAGGTAATCTACCACCATAGAATCCTGTGGATGTCACTAGTGAATGTAGAAAAGGGAAACAATGAGAGAGAGAGAAAAAAAGAGGAACAAAAAATGAAATGGAAAAACAAAGAAAGAAGGAAGGAATAAAAAGAAGGGAACAAGACCCAGAAAATGGACAGATGGTAAGGAGTGAGGTATTCCTGAGACCCTTCCATGTCACTGATGACCTGTGCCAATCCCAGTTTCTATTAATTTGAGACAATTCCTAGAAATTGTTCATGTATTTAGGAAGCTGTTGTAAACTTCCTAAAACTAAAATAATGGCTGATATTTGCAGTCATTGAGTCTGAAATTGGAAGGGGCCACAGACATGATAACAATCAGTGATTTAGAAACATTTTGGTCACTGAAAATCTTTATATTGTGTATAAGACCAAAATATATAAAGCTGACACCAATGATATTTATAAATTTAGTTGATTAGTTCAAATGTGTAGCTTACTGATTATAAAGCAAAATAATGAGAACAGGGAAGCTATTTGGCAAACACAAAAAGTAGATATTAGGGATTATGGCTACCTATGGTCACATCCAATTTACTTCTGCTTTGTTTCAGTTTTATTTAGGTAGTAATGATAAAATCCCTATTATCACGGAGAAGTAGTTGCTAATGGAGACAGTTTATACAGCTTACCTTGCAATCTTAGGATACTTACTTTTTCATTTAGACAGACAACTGAAGAACTTAATGAAAAGGGGGCACCAAGTTCTTACTTCGGTGGTCCAACACTTAAGCAATTGACACAATTTTTACAATTTAACTTAGCTTGAATCAGTTAAAATGAATTGTTTAGCATGTTTGAATGTATTTTTGTGAATTGCTATTTAAAATACTTAAAAATAGATGAAACAAAATTTAATAAAGCAACTCTGTGGAACTACAGGTTCTATGAGCACAATTTGAAAAGCACCAATTTCGCAAAAAACAACTCTTTTACCCCATTTTGTGAGTAAGAAAACCGAAGTCCAGAAGGGCAGAGTAATAAGCTTAGGGTTACAGACTCAACATTTTAGTGTGTTTTGTCAATGATACTTCCTACCTTGAAAGGGAACAGATTTGGCAATCTAAATGGGATTTTGCTTTTAAATGCTATAACAAGTCAAAAATCCTAGTGTGATTCAGGAAAAATGAATAAATATCTCAATGGCTAGATATAATAAATTTCTTTAGAAATTCAAAAATACGTGACATACTAAGAATATCTGTTTTCTCCTTTAGGAGTTTTAAATTTTGGTCACAAATGATGGTTTAATGTCATCGTTCACTCTTGATTTTACTCTTAGGTCATTATATCTGTAGACAGAAAAACAGCTCCTTGAGAGTTTGATACTGCCATGTCTGATGAAAGAGCAGACCTATTTTAAAGAATCTCTTCTGTCTACTTTTCTTAGACCATCACTTTTCATTTTCTTTTAGAATTTAGAAACATTGCCTTGATCCCAGTATGTAAAAGAGTTCAATGAGTTTCATGGCAATTCCTGAAGTATTTACCCTCATAGTTGCATATCTACATTTTTTAAAGCAGCTTTCTCTTAAACCTCTACTAATGGTGAGTCTTAGTTTTTACAGCTTTGTCTAATTACTTCTTCAATAAAAAACAGCTTTCTGACATTTGTCTCTAAGTAATTTTTATCTTTTTCTCTCCTTCCTTCCTTTCTTCCTTCTTCCCTCTCTCCCTCCCTCCCTCTCTCCTTCCTTCCCATAGCCACATATCTCAACATGCATTCATGTGCTGTATTAGATGGCACACAGAAAAGGCATAACTTGCACAGGCAGACTTCTTTCAATATTGCTTTGGATAATAAGAAATAGGTCCAAACTGTTGCTTTAGCAAAGAAGAGTGGGTAAAAACTGAGGGCCAGAAAGAATGAATAAATGTTTTGATGATAAACACTTCCTTCAAATTGTTATTGAAATGCTTTTTATTCCACACAACTGTCTTCCATGGTCATCTCTTCATTTAATTTTTTCCTAGTAGGAAAAGCTTTGTAAAGTTGTGAGAAGTGAATCCCTCATTCCTCTGAGAAATACACATATAAACATTCATGGAAATGTGTAAAAGACTCTCAAAGTGTCTCTGTAGCTGAGTTGACCTTAATGAATTGGGTTAACTATGTTTTTCACACACTGGTCTTCCTATTACAGGTATGCATAAAAATGTGTAAGTAGAATAATTTTAAAATAAAATTGAATCATATGGGTTATAATTACCTTGGCTAAAAATACTTCAAACTCTTAATATTTCTAAAATAAATAAATCCAAAGAAAATTTCAAAACCTTATCCTTTTTTATATCCTATCCAATTTTTGATATATAATTTACTAGTGTAATATGAAACTAAATTAAACTTCACCTAAATTTTACAGTTACAAAATATCTATTCTTTGTGTTTCTTTAATGAAAACCGATTATTCTAAGTTTAGTTTTATAAGGTAGATAGTATGGTTTCTATGAGCTAATTAATAAAAGCATTTTCATATCACATGTAGAACTTAGAATTCATAAATGTAAGCTAGAAAGAGTACGAGAACATAAACCTTAAAGAGTTAACAGCAGAAAACAAAAACATCACATTGTTTATAATCTCCAAATAGGATAATTTACATCAAAATTACCCATGTAGTATTTTAGCTATTTAAAGCTTTTTATGCATAGAAAATTGGTAAATTATGATTTAAAAATATGCGGTGTTTTATCTAAAAATATGAGGTCTTTGTCAGTATCCAAGTAGTTTGGAAAAAAGATGCTTCACCTTTTGATCTTTGGGATTATTTTTGTAGGGGAAGAATTTTCTTATACTGTTTCTCATGAGTAGAGGATGAGCAAGCAAAGTTACTAAAGAAAATCACCAGGAAGTTTTGCAACTGCAAAAGCAAATGTTACACCCCTGGAAGGATTCTTGACCTGCGCCTCTAGGCCTACTCAGCATCTGAGACATTTCATTCGTCAAGCTGATTCTTGATCCTGCAAGTAATGTGAAGGCCAATTATGGTTTCCAAAAAGCAAACAATGATGTGTGAAAGTTGCAAGTGTCTGTTTAAAGCTCCTAAAGAAAAAGGAAAAAGAAAAAACCCTTTAAAAAATCTGACTATTGGAAATACTTTCTGCTTTCTTTTGAGCAAAAACTGAGTTTGTTCAAAGGCTGCAGCACTCTTCTAAGGCTGGTTTTGACTTTCAGTAATCAGTGTGGACCACCCACAGGCTAGAATGGATCAGCTGTGGCCCCGAAATATGGTCTGCTCTGATCATGTCTCTGATCAGGGACAAAAGTAAAATCGAAAGAATCCTGAGAACATCGTTCCATCGCATGGGTTAAGAACACTGAGTAGTTCATTGGTCTCAATCTTAGTGAGGAAAGAAACAAGGAACCAGGATGAAATCAGAAGAGAAAATGGCTCTGAAGAATATTTCATCTGGGGCTTTACAAAAGGAAAGTCTGTAAACTCATCTCAGGCCTCACAAAGCAGCAAGGGCAAGGAGCGTGGGCACAAATAACACATGATTAGGAATGGACACCGGACAGCAACGCTTAGGTATTTCAAATTTCATTTTATTTTTAATGGAAACATTTTGTTTCGATTTAAGAAGCTGATTTGCAACTTGACGTATGTTTATGATAAATGAACGATTACATTGGACTGACCTGGCTGGACAAGGATCCAAGTTGCACTCCTGAAGCTTGGGCTTGGGTTTGATGTTTTCTGGGTAATAGTGACAGTATTGGTCGGCAACAACGCGGTTGCTCCGAAGATCATAACACTCTGCCGATGTCAGCTGGTAACCTGCAGTAGCAAACCATTCAGGCAAATTTAAACGCACATGCCAACGCAATATATTTCTTTATGCTTTTTGGCCAGCTCACATTAATGGAAATTATTCCCCAATGCCCCAGTCATTTCCAGGAAAAAAGACACCTAATTGGAAGGCTCATTAATTTTTGCAGACCTCAAATACAGTGTTTTTCTCAAGTAATCCACTCAAATTTAATAATTAAATTATATCATAGGGCTTGAACTACATAAGGGCTCGCTAGATTATAAGACTCTATGGTAAAAACCGTTTTTTAAAATTTCTTTGGTAGAATCTAAAAATATCACACAAAATTCTGTATCCAAAAAAGACCACCAATATTTATTTAGCAAGCATCTTATGCAAGGAGGCTAAGTTGCCTCCTTAGTACTTGGGGCACCGGTGAGAATAAACTCTTAAAATAAGTAAATAAATAAATCCCAGCATTGCCCCCCTTGGACCATAGGCCGACAGAATACAGCACAGGATCAGGTATGCCAGCTGGCTGGGGACATTTTTGTTTAAATTCAACTGGAATAGGTTGAGCTGAGTAAACGAACAACTGAGAGCTCAATGGTAGATACCAGGAATCCTATTTCCATTGCGGAATTTAAAAAAACAAAAAAACAAACAGACAACCAAACACCCACACAAAAATCTCGCTACAAACCGTTCAATTTTTTCTTTATTCAAAATCTTTAGTCATGACTCTTTAAATTAAGTCTCTAGCCATGATTTCTTAGCCTCCACCCACAAATTTCCACTGTTTAGAGAAGCCTCTTTAAAAAAAAAAAGTAGGCAACCCCCTCGGGTCCTCTCCCACAGTGGGAGATTTTCTGTCCTCTCAATAAATACTGCTTTCTAAAAAAAAAATTTTTAAGTGTTGTTAATTTGCTTTACGAGTTTTATCTTTCCTTGTTGTTAGGTGGATTTCTGGTGGGACAGTGATTAAGACTTACATTCTTGGGGTAAAAAATAAATGTGCATAGAGAACTTTTTAAAAATTAGGCAGTTTGTATTATTCTCATCCTAACCAGTCTCTCAAATATATTATCCCTGGCAGGTGACTGAGTGCTCTTACTGCTAAATATATATATATTAGAAAGTAAGATTTAAGTTGTTAAGGGACTTACAAAAGATTTTAGGAAATCAGAAGGAGGCTTATATGCCAGATTTCCTGGCTTGAGGCTGTGTTCTCAGACCACCCACAAAAATTAATTGTTCATTAAAGACCTAAAAAAAGAGCTTTTAAAATTCTACTGTAAAGATGAAAAGCATGGAAAGTAATGAAAGCAATGAGCAAGAACACATTTTCCATCTAATTTTTGTTTTATAAAAAAAAATCAAGTAGCAAGATGATATTTTAGATAAGCTAATGTACTTTTATTTTCCAATCCTATTGTACTCTAAAGCAGCTAATTTTATGATTAATCATTTTATTATTTGCCACTTAATAATTTCTACTACAGAATTTATCATGCAGTAAAATGTGGGAACAATAAGTAAATTATAGATCCGAGATGGTGATTTTTTTCAAAATCGTAATTTGTAAGCCTGAGCCTATTGCTCTGAAGTTTTAATAGGTTGCATGAAATGAAAGGTTAGAGCAAAAATGAAGTAAATGACCAGAATGGTCAGATAGTCATGTTTTCTAAAGTTTCACAAGATATTTCAAAGAGCAATTTTTTTACACTTAGCAAAATGGCCAACCAGGTGAAGAAGGGAACTGAGAGATCATTTCTTTAGTAATTTTCAAACAGGGCCATGAAGTGGGAGGGAGGCTGGTCTCCACATCCCTCACGTCCTCACTCAGAACACTCTTCCTTTTGTCCTGGCTTACTCGTAAGATTTCCTTTGAAGAAAGGTTGGATACCTAGAAACATATGAAAACCACTGACAGTTCCACTTCTTCACTTTGCTATGAGGCCTAAAAGGGTTGAGTGTTTGTGAGTCTAACATTAATAGCCTCATTATGTAATAAGCCAATGTTAAAGTTATGGAAATGACACTCCAAGAGCAACTCTGTGTGAAACTGGCATTGTGTTCATATAATTGAGTTGCTATTTTTCACAAAGCATGGTTTCCAGGGTTTTTTTTCGGGGGGGGGGTTGTTTGTTTGTTTTTGAGTCAGCGTTGCACTCTGTTGCCCAGGCTGGAGTGCAGTGGCATAATCATGGCTCACTGTAGCCTCAACCTTCCAAGCTCATGTGATCCTTTTGCTTCAGCCTCCCAAATAGCTGGGACTACAGGAATGTGCCACAACGCTTGGCTAATTTTTGTATTGGTTTTAATTTTTTAAAAAGAAAAAAAATCTTCTTAGATTTCTTTCTTTGAAACTGTTTCCTATGCTAGTCATTAATAGGCATATCAAAATAATGTATTCCCATGAAACATCAAAGTAACTGACAGTTTATTTTTAAACAAAGCAATGTTCTGTTAATGATAGGCAGAACAACTAGAAAACCACCCCGATGAAATGCTTAAAATGTTGAACTAATAATTATTTAACAATTGAGTAAAAGCATATGATGGCGTTTTGACTGACTTTTAAGCTAAAATCTAGCATTGTTCTGTCAAGTCACGTTTTCAGTGGTTTGTTCACATCATTTGCAGAGACATTATAGATAAGAATGAATTATATCACATGATCTGTTTTACAAAAATTGATGGGCAGTCATTTGATTCCATATTAAGGCACCATCATTTTTATCTCTCGTCCAATTAATCTAATGATACCTATGTGGATTAGCTACGTAGAGTCATGCAATTAAGTGGCTTTCATGATGCTAGAGCTAGAATTTATTTGATGTGCTAATTTTCAAAAGAATATGCATACCAGTTTATATCCATACAATTAGAAAAACTTTTGAAAAAACTTTAGGCTGGGTGCAGTGGCTCAAGTCTGTAATCCCAGCACTTTGGGAAGCCGAGGCGAGAGGATTGCCTGAGCTCAGGGATTTGAGACCAGCCTGGGCAATTTGGTGAGACCTTGTCTCTATAATAAATCAAAAAATAAGCCGGGCGTGGTGGCATGTGCCTGTAATTCCAGCTACTTGGAAGGCTGAGGTGAAAGGATCACTTGAGCTCAGTGGGTCAAGGTTGCGGTGGCCGTGAGCATGCCACTGCATTCCAGCCTGGGTGATAGAGTGAGACTCCGACTCAAAAAAAAAAAAAAAAAAAACTTAAAAAAATGATAATCCACAAATACTGGCTCAGTTGGCAATGAATCTAAAATATTCATGCATTGCTTGTTATCCTTCTGGAAAGAATTTGGTAACATGTGCCAATAGCCACAAAAATTCTGAAATTCCTTGATCTAGTAACCTCTTGAGTATTTATCTCAAGGAAATAATTTGAAAGAAGAAAAATACTTAGGCATTAAGTTATTCATGGCATTATAAAAGTAGAAAAGTTTAAATGAACCTAATGATCGACTGTGGGGAAGTGTCAAGATAAATTACTGGGAAATAATTTAAGGCAATTATTATGTAACCACTATGATCATGAAGACCAGAAAACTGGGGGAAGAAACCTTGTCCAGTAACAAAAAATGCTGTCCACGTTACAGCTGTGATGGAGCAGAGAAGAATTTATTTAGTGACTTTTCAGGAGAATTTCATTTTAATGAACAAGTAAAGCATATGACATTTCTTTTCATGCATGGATGATGAGGGAGAGGTGAAAAACAAACCTACAGTGCAGTGGCTTTTTTTTCTGGTAGTAAGCTATTTTCTCTGATTAAGAAGATGTGATAAACACTCCTCGTTTGAATCCTGAATAAATGCCTTTACTTCAACTAGATGAGTAGTTTAAACTCGAATGAAGTGCCGGCCTCAGGACCAAGCTGTTGCCCAGTTAGGATATTTCCAGCCCCGTCCTTCCATGAAATCAAAGAAACAAGTAGACTGTTTCTTCGGATGGAACTCTACAAACGGAAAATATTCATGGGACATTTCGACTGAGGTGTCTGCCTTACGGGAGGGCGGATCTGGCTCTGTTCAGGAAGGATCTGACAGTACCCAGTTTCCTCCAGGCTGAAGTGATTCCCCTTTCATTTTTGTTTTTCCTCTTTTGAGTCAGAGCCACACTCCGTCGCCCAGGCTGCAGTGCAGTGGCACGCTCACGGCCACCGCAGCCTCGACCTGCGGGGCTCTGGCAATCCTTCGGCCTTAGCCTCCTGAGTAGCTGGCACTGTGGGCACATGCCACCATGCCTGGCTAATGTTTTTATTTTTTGTAGAGATGGGGCCATGTTATGTTGCCCAGGCTGGTCTCCAACTCTTGGGCTCAAGCGATCCTCCTGCCTCGGCCTCCCGAAGTGCTAGGATTACAGGCAGGAGCCACGGTGCCCGGCCTCTGTGTCTTTTTAATTAATTAACTAACTTATTTATTTTTGAGTCGGAGTCTCCCTCGGTCACTCAGGCTGGAATGCAGTGGCACACTCACGACCACTGCAGCCTCGATCTGCTCGCTCCGACGGTCTTTCCGCCTCAGCCTTCCAAGTAGCCAGAACTACAGGCCCGCGCCACCACACCTGGCTAATTTTTGATGTATTGTAGAGACGAGGGCTCCCCAAGTTGCCCGGGCTGGTCTCGAACCCCGGGCTCAGGCCATCCACTCGCCTTGGCCTCCCAAAGTGCTGGGATGACAGGCTGAGCCACCGAGCCCAGCCTCCCCTTTTATAACAGCCAAGTATCTCCTCGCCGAAGACAAGAGTTTCCAGACTAAGCGAACACCATTACCTCCTCCACAGGTTGCTGAGCAAGGAAAGAAATCCGTCTCCCTCCATCGGTGGATGATGGGCTGATAGAAGATGAACTGGACGGTACTGTCAGCGGGTCCCGAGTTACGGATCTGCCGGAGACAATGTGAAAGTAGAAGACCTGGTGGGACAGGGAGGGGCTCTCTGGCCCCTTGCGGTTTTGGACCAGGAGGCAGGGTGGTGGTGATGTGGGACGGACAGCATGGGGGAGAGGTGGCAACGGCACGATCACTCATCCCTCCACTTAACCAGCGAGTGGTGCTTTCATAAGGTTTTGTGATCACCCCCTTCTCAGTTGTGCTACCACAGAGCAAAGGTGTCTCAGTGTGTGATTCCCCTACCATCTTACCCAAGTCGGTATTCCCTTTTCCTCCTTCATTCCCATGCATAAAATTATTATGGGTTTTTAGATGTGGGTTTAGACATAGACAATTTGTTTTAAGAAAATTACAAATGCCACAACACTGCAGAAAATAAAAGATACTGTCTCGGGTCAAGGCAAAAAAAGTCCAAGAATGAAGTCGCTCTTCACATTCAGAGATAGACATGGGGCTTCCTGTCAATTCAGTGAATCGTACATTTTAATGTGCAAAGTGACCATTTGGAAGCTTGCTAAAATGCAAATTCCTGGGCTGGGCCCAGAGATCTAGGCAATTCAAATGTAGATAGTTCAAGAACCAAACTGAAAAAAACCCCAACTTATATTATAAAAGCAATTACTTTCCAATAAAACTGGTGCTTATGGAAATTACAACTCTTTTCTTTTCTTTAAGGGGGGAATGTAAGACAATATATCCTTAGTGGTTCTTAAAGGACAAGGTTGAGAAAATATTCTAAAACCGCAAGAGAAGAAAAAAGTACCCAATATGGGCAATTGATTCCATGAAGGCAGAATGATATGTCATATAACATTTAGACTGTTGGGCATGGCTTGGACTACTTATTATATTAAAGGAGGGCCAAGGGACAATTGAGAAGATTACTTCTTACTCTAATTACCTTACAACAATTAGAGAAGCATCAGTTTCCAACGTCATCACAAGGCCTAAGTTTTTGTTAAAGTGCTTTTAAGCCTTACCATCATCCCAACAGCCCTTTATCTTGGTTCGGTTTATTTAAAGATAAAGATAGTGTTATTTCTGTGCTACGAAATTTAACAAGTAGATGAAATATCTAGGATGCAGGGGGAAAATAAGAATACTGAAGAAATAGAGCCCCCTACGCGCCCCAAAAAAGTATAGGTGCTAAACTCTAGTTTTGGGAATTTCGATGGAAATATGTACATATTCCTCAGAGAATCTGGGAGAGGCATAAGGAGAAAGAAGAGAGAAAACCTATAGAACATCTCATATGACCCTGGGATTCTGACCCACAGAGCATTCTGGTCTTTTCTAATTAGAATAAACAGTGATGTAATTCCCAACTTTAAAACAAAAACAGCTGGAGCAATAGTGTCTTTCACAAAAAAAAAGAGCATTGCCTATAGATTAATATTTCTCAGTCCTATGTGTCAGATACAAGGGTATCCAAATTGCTTGCTTAAGGATGTGATATTAATCATATTCTTTGGAAAGCACTTCTTTTTTAAAGCTCACAAAAGCCGCCAGCTCCCTTGGGATGTGTGATTATCACACTGGAAAGTTATCAGAAGAGTGCTCTCATTTGAACACAAGCTCCATGAAAAAATAAAAAGACCAGAGCATTTGTTTAGATCCAGAGTTGTGGGGTTTTTGTGTGTGTGTGTGTGTGTGTTTGTTTGTTTGTTTTGCAGGGTTTCCTTTTGGAATTCAGGAAACTAATGTGGATCCTGGAAAAGCAAAGGAAAAAAAACATCATAGCTTCTCATGGCCCAAGTGAGGAGGCTACAACATCAGGATGCCTGCCGACCACTTGTGCTAGAACATCCATACAGTGATTAACAAGAAAAGCACTTCTTTATGGCTGCATAATATTCCATCGGACTTTGCAGCAACTTGGATGGATTTGGAGTCGATCATACTCAGTGGTTTATCGCAGAAACAAAGAACAGAGTTCCATATGTTCTCACTTATAAACGGACCTTGAACAATTATAATGCTATAAGAAAGCGATTGGCAGTAGTGGGAAACTGCCAGGGGAGGGCGGGTGGCATGGGCATTTGAGGGAAACTGCCAGGGGAGGGAGGGGCATCTCTCATCAACAAGGGTACCTGCATGATCAGTGCTTATATCCCTAACCCTGAATTGTACCCCACATCTTTATAATAAAAATTCAAAAAATAAAAATTAAAAATTAAAAATAACAGTAAAAGCACTTCATGCCCTACGAGGAAGAAATGAATGAAAGGAGTTTTGGTGTTAAGAGAGAGGATCAGTAGGCACCATGTTGAAGGAAAGAAAACAAGCAGCTTGGAAAGAACATTGTTCTTGAAAGGACATAACATGGAGTCAATACAGCCAAACACTGCCTAGCTGTCATGGTTTTCCAGCAGTTCACTTAACTTACCCTCACCAGCCAAGGACAGAACCAGTTTCTCAGAAGTAGCTGTTGATGATTGCTTTAAAACCCCCTCTCTAGCTTGTTTTGTAAACAAGTTAACCTAATCAGTCCTTTAGGACACAGACAGACCCCATCACCATGGCAGCGATCACGACTAACCCACTCATCTGCCTGCCTTCCATCACTGACAATAGTACCCACTCATCTGCCTGCCTTCCATCACTGACAATAGTACCTGCATTCCCTGTCCCCTCTGTGATGACATGCAGCAGACCACCCCCCAACCACCTTAACGGGTGGTTTAAAAGCATTTGACCTCAAGTGGCCAGCCGGCATCCCATTGTTAAACTCTGGTGTGTCCACATGGCTCTCTGAGCTACTGCCCCACCGTGTTTCTTAGCTTTGGCCCCCTCTCCTACCTTGGGAGGTGAATCGCCTCTCCTCTCTCTTTCTCTCTAATTTACTTTCTAGCTAAATTGTATTTTCCAAGTTAACTTCTGTGTCATTCTTTGCATCTTTCATGGGGCACCAGATCGCACAGTACCACCTCGGTGGGTCTGACCTAACGTTTTGGAGGCCCTGCTGGGATATAGTTGTAACCCAACAGTCCTGAATGAGTTCAACCAAAACTATGTAGAAAGACCGTAAAATCTGAAGCTGTATGCTTACATGTGAAAACAGATTGGAAATGAATAGTGACTTATTTTAGACAGATAAAACCAATCGTGAGGAATCCAAATCTCTGGCCACATAATCTTGCTTGGTTTTTCCCATATTGATAATATCTTTCTCCTTCCCTTCTCTGTAGTCTCATTCTAACAATGACCACCACAACAATCAGCACTTATTACATCCTTACCATATGCAAGGTATATTTTATTTACATTTAATCTCAGAAAGACTCTGCAGTTACAACAAGAAAAATGAGGCTCAGAGAGGTTAAGTGACTTGCTCAAGGCCACACAGCTAAGGCATAGCAGAACGAGATTTGAATTCAGGCTTGCCTAGCTCTAAAGCTGCCATTCTTTTCATGGTACCAAGCAATCTCCTCAGTGAAGTGGTGTTGTGAAGATTTATGCATTTATCTTTAGCTGCATCCTTGTATCTATCACTTCAGTATCTTCTTTAAAAAAACAAATATTTATTTTTTAAGAAATTTGTTGCTCAGGATGGTCTTGAATTCCTGTCCTCAAGCGACGATCCTCTCACCTCAGCCTCCCAAAGTGCTGGGATTACAGATGTGAGTCACCACACCAGACCCTCAGTATCTTCCTAATCTTTCGTTTTAAAGTATAAAAATGCTTAAAATGTATTTTTTAAAAAGAGGCTAACCTGATGTCTGACTTTGGTGGCCTAACTATTGCTCGTGGAGGTGAGCCTGCCGTGGTTTTTTTCTCAGGTTTTTAATTCCTGCCTGCTGGGTTCCTCGTTATCACACTGGAAGCTTCATAAAACCCAAATCCTTAAACACTGGGTTCTGGATCTCAAGAGTACGCTGAAAGCTACAGTTTGACACATTAGAATTCAGCGTAGGAGGCGAAACATATCTGGCATATGCAATTTTGACCTCTTGATGTTAATAAGAAAAATGATTGTTGTGAACCAAGCTCTTCTTCCTATAATTGCAATATTTCAGTGATTCAAATTCACTGAAGTGTGACAGTGTCTCCTCACACTTAAAGTAAATGAGAAGAGAAATTGGCCCCTTTCATATCAATGGATCGCACTGCAGGACAGACCTGGAGGGCCATACAAATTTGTCTGTGGGGTTATGTTGCTCTTTAAGTTCAGGTAAAATCAGAGGAACCAAGGAGAATTTATAAACATCGAGTACACAGAGGTTCTCCCCAATAAAACACCATGAAAGCATCTTTTTCTTCTGAGTTGGGAAAAGGAAAATGTGTAAGCTTTGGGATTTTCCCCAACTTAGTTTCTTTCACTCATGGATGTAGAAACTTTTGCCCAGATGGGCTGGCGAGGGGGCTGGCAGTCTAGGGTTCCCCCCAACCCATCTAGGCTGTAGTTCAGTTGCTGCTCTGATGAGGACAGGCAGACAAAAGGATGCCACAGGCTACGGGGAGCCTCTGAGCTGGGATCCACAGTGTTATCCGACTTGACCACAGTGCTCTCAGGGCAACAGAGATGTCATGAATTGGGAAAACTTGGAAATAGTAGAAATGCATCAATGTGCCTGCTAGGAAGAGAACAAAATGGAAAACGTGTAAGTCTCTTTATTAAATGCTGTGGTCAACTATACTGCATTTTGGACTGTTCTGGCAGTTGACAGTGATACTGTGTCCTCAAGAACCGCTGTGAGCCAGGCGCAGTAGCTCATGCCTGTAATCCCAGCACTTTGAGAGGCAGAGGCGAGAGGATTGCCTGAACCCACGGGTTCAAGACCAGCCTGGGCAACTTGGTAAGACCTCATCTCTACAATAAATTAAAAAAAAAAATTGCCCAGGCATGGTGGCCCATACCTGTAGTTCCACCTGCTTGGAAGACTGAGGCAGAAGGATCACCTGAGCGCAGCAGGTCAGGTCAGGCTGTGGTGGCCGTAAGAGTACCACTGTACTCCAGCCTGGGTGACAGAGTGAGACTGACTCAAAACAAACAAACAAACAAAAAACTGCTGTAAATATATTTTAAAAAGCTTTTGTTTGGACTTTCAAAGATATGTAATGATAATTAAATCTTCTTACAGCACTTACAGACCTTTAAACACTTGATTTTGATGTAATTTGTATTTTATTGCCTTTCTCTTCCATATTCCATAAACACCATAAACATCATGGGGGCAGGCACCATTTATCTTGCTTATCATTTTTTCTTCAGTGCCATCTACAGATTCTTACAATAGTAAGAATCTAAACAATGACTGAATAAATGAATGCATGAATGAACAAACAACTGAATTATATACTGATCACGGTCCTTTCAGATACTTTTGGAATAACAAACTATTTTTGCAATAAGTTCTTAGACGAGTTGTCATCTTTTTTTTTCAGATTATAAAATATAGTTTATTTAGAAAGTAAATTAGAGAGAAAGAGGTGATTCACCTCCCCAAAGTAGGGGAGGGGGCCAAAGCTTAAGAAAACGTGGCCTGGCCATAGCTCAAAGAGCCCATGGCGACACCATAACTCAGCAAGGCAATGGCCGAGTTGTCATCTTTTTATATACATCCGCCAGTTTTTCTTACTGATTACTTCCACCAAATAATAAAATTCAACAGCCTTCCAACCAGCACTTTCTAACCTCCTTTGAAGGCTGTCTCTTTAGGCAAGGTAATAGAGTGGAAGGGGTTTGCAAAAAAAAAAAAAAGCTACTTATTAGCGGGGTAAAACAGATTCAGTCATCCCACTATTTGATCATTTTAATCACTGGAAATGATGGCTAAGATTGGGATGAGAGGCCGGGCTCGGTGGATCAGCCTGTAATCCCAGCACTTTGGGAGACCAAGGCGAGTGGATTGCCTGAGTTCGTGGGTTTGAGACCAGCCTGGGCAACTTGGCGAGACCTTGTCTCTATAATAAATCAAAAAATTAGCCTGGTGTGGTAGCGTGCACCCGTAGATCCAACTACTTGGAAGGCTGAGGCGGAAGGATTGCCGGAGACCGGCAGATCGACATTGGGGTGGCCGTGAGTGTGCCACATGATTCTAGCCTGGGCAACAGAGTGAGACTCCAACTCAAAAAGGAAAAAAAAAAAAAAAAAGATTAGGATTAGAAGATAAAAATGATTAAAAAATAATTAGTGCTCAACTTTCACTTCCTATAGAGTTCTCTAGTCCTTCTAGACTTCCAGACCTCAAAATTGGAAGATATTGCAGTTCAACCCATAGGTTCCTAGCTCAGGGTCGCATGAGAGATTTTGGTCACTTCTTCAGTGAGCAGCAGAATGTACTAAACTCTACAGTCCTTATCCATTCCACCACACTATACTGGCATTGACAAAATATTTATATAGTCAGTGTATCAAGTTTAAACTTTTTGGAAGAAATGCTCTTCTAGGAAGCAAGATGAGAACTTAGTCTAGTTTTAAACGAGGCCAGAAAATAAGATTCCAAAACATTATATTGGAACCAATGGCAATATATAACAATTCTTCACTGTAAGAAGATCTTCCTTTTGTGTGAAAAATGTCTTTTCCTGTTAAAGAAACAAAAATTAACAAGTGGCCATTCTGACTTCTATGTATCTTATTCAAAAAGGAAGAGACTGCTGAAATTAATATATCTTGCATCCACCAAAAAGCTATTGGAACTAGTAAATGAATTCAGTAAAGTTGCAGGATGCAAAATCCACAAATAAAAATTGGTAGCATTTTTGTACACTAATAGTAAACTATTCAAAAAAGAAATCAAGAAAACAATTCAATTTACAATAGCTACTAAAAACACTTAGGGATAAATTTAACCAAGGAAGTAAAGAGCATGCACACTGAAAACTATAAAATATTGACTAAAAAAATTGAAAAGGACATAAATAAATGGAAAGATATTCTGTGTTCATGAATTGAAAGAATATTGTTAAAATGTTTATACTACCCCAACTAACTACAGATTTAATGCAATCCATATAAAAATTCCAGTGAAACTTTTCACAAGAATAGAAAAAATACTCTAAAATTGATACAGAACCACAAAAGATCAAAAATAGCCAAATAAATCTTGAGCAAAAAATGAATAAAGCTAGAGGCATCACACTACCTGATTTCAAAATCTACTAAGAAACTATAGTAATCAAAACAGCATGGGTACTAGCCTAAAAACAGATATACAGACCAGTGAAACAGAATGGAGCCCAGAAATTGACCCACACGTTTTTTTTTTTGAGTTGGAGTCTCACTCTGTCACCCAGACTGGAGTGCAGTTGCCGCTCCTGGCCACTGTAGCCTTGACCTGCTGGGCTCCGACGATCCTTCCTCCTCAGCCTTCCAAGTAGCTGGAACTATAGGTGTGCACTACCATGCCTGGCTAATTTTTGATTTATTGTAGAGATGAGGTCTCACCAAGTTGCCCAGGCGGGTCTCGAACCCATGGACTCAGGCAATTCACTCAACTCGGCCTTCCAAAGCGCGGGATTACAGGCTGAGCCACCGAACCCGGCCAACCCACACATTTAAGGTCAATTAATTTTTGACAAAAATGCCAAGAACATGTACTGTGGAAAGGACAATAGTGTATAGAAAATTGGATATCCATATTCAGAAAAATTAAATTAGACCCTTATCTCACACAATATGCAAAAAAAACCCAAAAAACAACTTGAAATGAAAGACTTAAATATAAGACCTGAAACTATAAAACTACTCGAAGAAAACATAGGTGAAAAAGCTTCATGCCATTGGTCTGGATGATAATTTTTTGGGTAAGACCTAAAAGTAAAGGCAACAAAGGCAAAAATAAAGCAATGGAATTATATCAAACTAGAAAGCCTCTGCATAGCAAAGGAAACAATAAACAGAATGACAAGATAATCTACAAAACAGGTGAAAATATTTGTAAACCAGACATCTGATGAGGGTTAATGTCCAAAATATCTAAACAACTCAAAGAACTCAATATCAAGAAAACAACTCAATTAAAAAATGAACAGGAGAAGGGAGGAAGATGGTGGTGGAGCCAGTCGGACTATGCGAGTCCCCATCAAAGCCCTTCCTGGGAGGAAGCTGCTGGTTGTGACTGCCAGCTCCAGGCTCTGCCTCACCATTGCAGTGCTTGGCTGAACACTGGCAACAAGAGCTGTGGAGGGGGCACAGCGAGGGAGCCTGGAGGCAGAGCACCACTGGAGAAGACAAAACAGACACCCACCCTGCTACCATCTTGAAAACTGGGCAAGAAAGTGCTCTGGCTTACTAACCATGAAGCAACACACCCAATCGCTGTGACTAGTGGATTAACTACTCAGGGGTTGATTGTAACCCAGAGGAAACATCCCAAAAGCACAAACTCCAGAGGGACAGGATGAGTGCTGAGTTTCAGGCACCCCACCCCTTACCCTGATTCAGCCATGGGACAAAGGGTGTGACCAGAAAAGGATGAGGAAGACCCCCAAAGAAATCAGCACTCCCCATCTTCCACCTTATTAGACTCTCAAAACCGTAAGAGACAGCAAAGCTTCCCACCCATGGTCGTGTTTCAAAATAGAACAAATTGAGAGCCCTGATCAGAGAAGAACAGAGGACTGAGCAAACACTAGAAGTTAAAGTCTCTCCCACTGCCACTGAATAATGGAACTAAAGAGAAAAGAAAGAGATCCGTCAAAAATGAAGAAAAGTCAATGGAAGAACACAGGTAATTCCCAGTATACCAAAGAGAAAACACTTGAAAAATCAGACCTCAGAGCCCAAACAATGGAAGTCACCAAAGACTGGTCCCAGAATACAATAGGCATTAGGGAATGAATGGAAAGAATGAATAAGGCTCAAGAAAGACAAGATGCAACGCTGAAGAAAGACAAGATGCAACACTGAAAGAATTTGTAACAGAGATTTTGGTCATAAAAAATTTCATCCAGAAAATAAATAACAAGATGACAAACATGGAAAGCAGAATTAATTAAGCAGAAGAAAGACTCTCAGAACTTGAGGACCAAACCATGGAATTAACCCAATCAGTAAAAAATGAAAGAAAACTCAGAAAGAAAGAACAAAGCCAAGAGATGCATAATTATATCATGAGACCCAACCTACACCTTACTGGTATCCCAGAAGAAGAAAGGGAAACAGAGAACACCTTGATGCAAGTATTTCAGGAGGTTATCCAAGAAAATTTTCCTCATCTCACCAGAGAT